>JAQSVH010054225.1:14037-27886 GCA_029448705.1 Adansonia digitata | reverse complement strand
AACCCAACAAATAGATGCTTCACTTTGAAGTGGGAAAACTTGGTCCCCATTATTGAGGAGTACACTGTATTACTCAACATCAAGAAGGCTAAATTCGATAGAATATACTACAAAGCACCAAAACCTTTGCTAGTCAAGAAAAGATTAACACATATCCTTAGGGCCCAAAAGTGATCATGTCTAAGTAAAAGGAATATCGAATATATCTCTTGGGTCAGTTTGAAAGAAGCAATGGTAAGGTTAATCGATCCATAAAAAATTTAAGGCATCTTTATTGTGGTAATATATGGGCTAGTCATATTCCTAAAACTTTAAGTCATGTGAAGGTAGAAGTAGCTGACATATTCTCTAGACTAAGTTACAATACCAATCTCACACCTCTTTTATGAAAAATGCTATTGATGAAGCTATCCTGTAAGTCAATTGTCTCTTTTGCCTTTGCACAACTAATTTAAATATTGCTATATTCATTTGTATTTCTTGTCATGACTCCATATTCATTTATCATTGCATCATCGATCATCAATAAACATATTATAAATTCTAATATGGACATTGGCATAAAAGTATAAGGGATTCTGATTTCAAGTAAAGAACATAAAACCAATCATTCCACATCGGTACAATACTCATTGCTGCAAAAAGGCCATTGAGAATGATTATCAGTCACTTATTAAATAAGCTGATGTACAAAGAGTCCAAAAATCAAATACTCCATTTGTAGGATGAGATGCAAGCTCAAATCTTAAAACTCATGGAGATAATAACTACCTCCACAAAGGTTAAGGGATAGGCCAGTACCTTAGACATGGGAAAAGAACTGGCAAACCTGAAAAATCACCTCACTGGTTGTACTGAAAGCTACCCAAGAAAAGACTAACAGAAAACATCATCCTAATATGGTATTGGCCCTACTAGTACCACCAGTAATCTATATAAATCCTACAATGAAAAACTAGTTCAACACCAAGTTTTAAGGGACAAATATAGGATTATCTCCACTAAATCATAGCTCTTGATCATGATAAGCAAGAAAAGGTGAATAGCCTAAAATATATAATGTCGTCGATGACACGAGAAAACATCAGCTTTTGGAGAGACACTTTAGAGCTATTAAAATGATCAATAAATTCAGAGTAATTGATGCAGAATCTCTAGCTTTGGTATCCAGTCTTATCATTCCTTCAAAGTTCAAGACAGCCAACATTGTCAAATTTAATGAATCCACAGCCTTTACCATGCACATCTAGATGTACCTCAAGAAAACTATCAGATACAAAAAGGATTAGAAGCTTCTCATACATTACTTCCATGGCAACTTGCAACATCATATTAATATTCAGGCTAGATAATGTCAGAATCTAATCATGGGCCAACTTGGCTAGGGCCTTCCTAAATCAATATCAACACGTCTTTGATTAGGCTCTTGACTGATTATTGCTCATAAACTTGGAGAAGAAGGCTACTAAAAGTTTTAAACAATATGCCTATTATTAGAGGGAAGAGATGGCCTTGATTCATCATTCATTGATTGAAAAAAGAAATGACTATGACATTCATCAATACCCTATGCATCCCTTACAAAGACAACTTAGTAGGGAATGCCATTAAGAAATTTATCGACCTAGTTTTGCCTAATGAAATGATTGAGTTAGCAATCAAGAGCAACAAAATATCAGGGGGTGAATATTCGAAATCGTGCGAGAAGCCAACTGCTAGCAAGAAAAAAAAAGGTAAAGCAAATGCCATAAGATATGCTAATTGATCCCAGCTAAATTAGTATTCGGTACCTAATTTATACAACCTCGGCATGCCCTACTCAAATTCAATCATGATTGCCTATGCACTTTAGTTAGTCTATGCTGTAACTTACAACCTATCTTTTGCGACCCCACCAAATCCATAATGAAACAATCAACCTCTATCAATAATGCTTAAAATAATCAACGGTAAATCCTCAGAGACAATAATTCAACTTTATTCTTATGACCTACAAAGAGCTCAACCAAACACTATTCTGGGGACACTTAATTATTTTTGTTTATGTTCTTAAAAAGAAACCTCCATACCTTAGTGGTATTGTGACTACCATTCTAGGGCATGTCATAAAAAATTATTTTTCTTTCAAGCAAAGGGTACAAAGTTTTATTGACTCAAAGGTTTTATAATTTAGGGTGAATCAAAGACTAAGTGTCATTGTAAACCCTCTGCCAATCATGCCAAACCTATAGTGAACATGATTAGTGTTGAAACAACTATAAAGTCAGAAAAAACCACAGAAGAAGTCAAGATGCCAAGGAATTTAGAATGGCGAATTCTAATACAAGCAGAAATTATCAATAGGGTTGAAAATTCAAAAGAGGAATCAATTGATTTTCTAAGTTCCATACCATTCGTGGTTACACTTTCTAGACATGTAAAGAGATTTTTGCAATAGCTTAGAGAATGATGAATAGAGGTAGAATTGAGTTATATGATAAAAAGCAAGCATTCCCCCACAAAGTTAGTGAATGTAGTTGGAGAAAAACTAGCTCAACCTCCCTTCTCATACAAAAGTAACATCAAACTTTGGGGTAAGTTTATTAAGCATGGCGAATAAAATCTTATCGACTAATTAAGCAAGTAGTAGGCTAATATTTCTATGCTATCCTTGCTTTTTAATTCATAGATTCATCGAAGTGCTATAATTAAGGTGTTGAATAAGGCACATGTGCCACCAAACATCTCAGTAAACAAGTTAGAATTTCTAGTGAAGAATACCACTACTGATAACTATATTTCATTCACTGAAGACGAGATCCAGTCTGAAAAGAGGGGTAATTATAAGGCTTTACATATCACTATACATTGCAAAGGTCATTTTCAAAATAAGCTTGTCATATACAATGACTTTGCTTTAAATGTCATGCCCTTGGCAACCTTAAACAAGGTTCTTATCAATGCATCTCACATTAAGCATAGCTAAATAATAGTGCAAGCTTTTGATGGGACTTGCCAAGAAGTCACTGAGAATATCACTATCTTGGTCTAGATAAGCTTATAGACTTATGAAATTGATTTTTAAGTAATAGGCATTGCTTTATCATATAATTGCCTATTAGGAAGACCTTGGATACGTTCAACTAAGGTAGTACAATCATCTTTGCATTAGAAACTAAAGTTTATGATTGATAATAAGGTAGTTAGTATCAGGGCCAAAGATAAGATATTGTACCATTTTTACAGATACAACTTATATGGAGCCAAATAAAAATGCCCCTTAGCTATCCTTTTAGTCATTTAAGTTTGTAAATGCAACATTCATAGTATTAGGCCTATCAATAGTTAAGCCTCGACTATTAAGGAAAACCTACAAGGGTTTAAAGTTGACCATTGGTAAAGGTTGTTGGGCTGGAAAAGGGCTTCCTAGGTGTAAAAACCTCATTTTGTCTAGGCCAATATTCACGACATCAAGGATCATCACTTAAGGTATCATTAGAATCATTTAGATAAGCATGGATCTATTCCTTATTATTTCTAGCTTAGGTTAGAGGTTCAGAGAGTCTAAGGTATGTAAATTTCATAATTTTGCAAGAATGTATCAGTATAAGGCCCTTACATCATCAAAATTCAAAATTTCACTAGTTATAATGATACAAATGAGGTTTATATCGATACATTGCTTGATGTATCAATATATCAGTTAATTATATCGATACAAAGCTTGGTAGTAGCTGAAATTTGATTTTTGGACAAAGTGTATCAATATATAAGTGATCGTATCGATACATCCAAGGAAGGTAATACGTCTTTCATTGTTTTGATTTACAATATGCAATGTATTGGTATATCCGGGAAAAATTATCTAGTTCATTCCATATTTCAATTTTTGCACCATTGATATCAAAATCCAAATTGGCCATGTTTTTGGCACCATAAATCATCAAAATTCCTATAAGGCCTCAGCATTAGCCTTTTGATTAGGTTTAACAAAATTTTAAAGCCTAAAATCACTCAAAAATGGGACATTTTCATGAATTGTATGGCTTGTTTGAGGGCATGCTTGGTATTCTCCATGTTGTAAACCTCCTCAACCCTCCCACTCCACTACTCTGTATGTCAGAGCCAATGGAAAGAAAATCCCATAATGCTTTCACTTTTGGCCTATAAACATTGTTTAAACACACTTTATATAAAGGAGCTAATTTTGGTTCAGCAATGAGACTAACAGTAGACTTGGCACACACTCTTCAGAGATTCAAGGAAGATACTAAGCACTGTTACATTAAAAACACTTTCTAGTTCTCTTAGTTCTCTCTTTTTTCCCTAAAAAAACCTTTAAACCCTTTTTTGCCTTCCTTTCACCCTCTAAAACTCCCTTGTTATTAGATCATAACCAAAAGCTCTTCTTTTTTTCATCTTTTTCTTGTTAACCAATAGTAAAGAAAGAAAAAAAATTGAGCTTAAAGTTGCTACTTCAGCTAAAGGTGAAAGTTCAAAGTTCTTTGGTATATTTTCTCTATCTTATTTTCTATTTTTAATATTTGCATCATTTTGTGAGCCATTCATGGTGCTATGACCATCCTAAGACGCTCATGCATTATTATGACCTTGATCGTGGTAGTTTTAGAACTTTGATGATTCTTTTATGATGCTTTAGAGTTGCTTGAGTGACAAAACATGACTTCTTTTCATTTTTTCCATCAAACAACCCTTATTCATGCATTTTTGACATGTTTCATTCATTTTCACATGCTCAAGTCATACTTGAATGCCCATCCTATTATACTCTATGCACATTCCTTGCATTTTTTGTAGTTTAGTAGGTTTTATAGGATAGAAATGTTGTCTTGAAATTTGTAGCACGTTTTCTTTCAGTTAAACATGTTCATACCATCATGCATGGCATGATTTTAGATGTCTTTTTTAAGACTAACATTTTCATGCATGTTATTTGTCATCATTTTACATTTTGGCCATCTTTTCCATGTCAAAATGTCATCTTCATTTGTTTAAATATGCTATCCATGTTCATTTTTATTTATATTATATCTTGTTCATAAGATTTTTGCTAAAAATGCTTGCTTGTTTGCTGTAAAAATCTAATTTTTAACCAGAATCCCTAATTTAGGTTTATGTTGCCTCCAATTGATAGAGACTACATGGATTTAATGTTTTCACTAAATTACTTCTCTAACCTTGGGGATAAATCGAGCATTCCAAGTCTGAATTCATGGTTAAGTGGGCTCAAAAATTGCTATTTTTAAACGTAAAATAACCTTTTTATTTGTTAAAAAAGTTAAACCTTGATTGTAAAGTTTAACACCTTTTTTTGTGAAATGGTCAATGAGTTCATTATCCCAAACTACTCGAGGATTATGGGATGAACTGATGATGCCCATTTCATCCTTTTCTCTGTGCCATGGATGTTAGAATGTCGATAGCTTTAGTTTGATCCTGAGAAATCAAAAAAACATAAATTCCTCTATTTCACTTTGGCAATACTATAGCCTGAGAGTTAAAAATTATTTCCAAACCATAAAATATTTTTCTAAAATTTATTGATACTTGTTTCTTTAAAGGCATCAAATTACATTTCTAACGGTACCTTGTTTGCCTTTCACTCATTACAGATAAAAGAGTTATGATTTTTTAAACTTTTGTTGTTGGGAACCCTTAGAACCAATGAATGGAATATTGTTTAGGCCATTTCAGTCCACCTAATGAATTTTCTAAATTTTTAAAATATTTTTCATAAAATGTCCATGAAATTCCCTTTCCAGAAAGATATTTTGTGACTTAAAAACCCAAATGAGTCTAGAACTATTTTTCAAAGTCCACTATTCCCTTTCCCTTGCATACGCAGCTAATGCTAAAACAAACCTAAATTCCAAAATTAATTTGTCTAGAAATCGATTTTTTAAGTATTTTGAAATATTTTTATATTAATCTTTCTCGAGTTATCTTTCTAATGGTATTTTGTTCACACTCTAAAGCCTTTGAATAAACCTAAAATAAATTCAGGAAAGGAGATAGCATGATGCTATCTCGAAATACATTCGGTTCACCCAGTTTTTAGGATTAAAATTAACCTAATTTCCTGAATCACCTTTATTGAGATGTTTGAGTGTCTTGAAATGCATCCAATTGACTTTCTATGGAGTTGTATACTACAATGCAAGCCCTTTAAGCTTGCATCAAGGCTGAAACAAAAAGATAATTTTATTCAAATTCTCAAATTCTGTTTTTAAAATACCTTTTTTCACCCATAATGTTCCCTTTCTCTATAAATATCTAAATTGTCACCAATAGGGATACTCCAACCTTACTTTTCTAAGAGGATACTCCAACCTCGTTTGTCATTTAAAAAATTAAATTTTCTCCCTCCCATAACTTTTTAGGCTTTTTAATCGAAACCTTATTTTGAAAATATAAAAAATCTTCACCATAGGGAATACTTCAAACCCACCTTTTTGAAGGGATACTTTAGCCTTGTTGTTCACTCGAAAACCTAAGTTGTCTCTCTCCTAGACCTTCCTAGGCCTTTTAACCAGAATCTTATTTTGGAAACATCAAAATCTTCACATTCTAACCCCACCTTTTTAAAAGGATAATCCAATCCCATTTTTCACTTGAAAACCTAAATTTTCTCTCTCCCTGACATCCTTGAGCCTTTTACCCAAAACTTTATTTCAAAAATCAAAAATCTTTACCATTGGGGATACTCCAACCCTTCCTTCCAAGAGAATCTTTCGACCTTGCTTTCTACTTAAAATCCAAAATTTTTCTCTTTTCTAGACATTCTAGGCCTTTATCAATCAAAACATTTTTTTCATATTTTAAGCAAATAGAGTCTAAATGTGTCTCAAAATTGTCATTTTGGTTATTCTTTGATAATTGAAGATAATTACAATATATATTTCAATCTCCGTTCTTTTCATGCCTTTTTGTGCGTTTATTTTTATGCAATGTTATTATATTCTTTTTCATCTTACTAACACGTTTCTCTTTTGTGATATCCTTTCTACATTAATGTTTCCAAATTATTTTCAAAAATTAAAATTCATGTTTCGTGTTGGTATTGCTCCAATGCCTAACATGGAATATCTGAATTTTCAAAATTAAATCTAAAGATCATTTTCACAAAAAATCCCTATGTTCCTCACATCCCCAGGGTTTATACGTGATTTAAATGTTTTCAAAACTTGTATCACAATTTCACAAAAATTCATACGTATAAAAAGGATTATATCAAAATAATGATAGAGTGGAACCAATAAATTGAAATCAAAATAAGATATGGTTAATAGGTACCAATTTCAGGCATCATGGTGGCTCTTCTTCATGCATAACCAACTCTCAAACCCAATTAAAAATCTTTGGACTTTGCAGGCCTTGAAATTGATGTTTCAAGTTTCATAACTTGGAGTATCATTTTTAATAGGCATCCAACCATGCCTAGTGTGAAATGATTGGTGGTGACTCCAAGTTTTTTTATCACTTTACAGTGGCCATCCAAGACTAGCTAGCCGAGTGATGCATCTGACAGTCTTTCTCTTCACTACCATCTCACTATGCTTAATCCAAATTTCATTCAAGAGATAACCTAAAGGCAATCCTGATTAATGTTGATTCTTTTTAATTAAGGTATGTTCATTGTCTGAGTGATTTAGGTAGGTGTTACAAAGGGTTCAAGGCAAGTTGCACAGCTTGCTGACTCGACTAGGCAAAATATTAGAGAATAAAACCTACGACTAGTCATGTCTCGCTTGATTTTTTATTTTTTTGGTTTCCATCATTATTTACCTTTAATCATCTTTTTATCTTTGTCTTCTAATCTTTTACCTTTCATGGTTTTTGTCTAATGATAGATATTAATTCAAATAACTATAGTAATATGAGAGTAAAATAAAAGGTTTGATTATTTCCCTAACACACTCTGCATGGCATTTGCATTAAATTCACACTAAACTCCATGGTGAGGTCAATACCCTAATTTTTAGGGGGAAGTAAGCTATTTGGCTTCATAAGTATCGTTCTAAATATACATAGCAAAAACTTTTAGGGTGAAAACTACCTAAGTCTCTCATGAATAACCCTCCGCATTTGCAAAAGGAAATACCTCCATCAGATTAAACTTATTCACCAAGCCTGCAATTAGCCTAGGGTCAGGTTGCCTCAATTATCCTTATCGAAAGAAAGAGTGATTCAAATGCTGATTTAGGCATCAACTCAAACCCATATAATGAACCTTACAAGCCAAACTAAGTCAAACTAAATTAAAATGTTACTAAAATAACTCAAAACATAAGGTCACTTGGGGAAACACTTCTTGCCTTTACTCTTATGCATAATGGTTACATAGGCAATGATGAACGAACATTACAGCTTGCATTTATCATTTTTGTTTCATTTTTTACTAGAGCATGTGTTATGCTGTTTGATTGATAACTAACTCTCTTTAATAAATAGGTAGTAACAAGCAAATGCCATAACCTAAATGCCTTATTTATCCTAAAGAGTCACATCTAACTTAAACTGGTTGTTATGATGTCCAAATAATGGCTTAACGCGATAGTGACGAACGAATTGCATTATCTAGTCAGTTAATTTTTATCCCCCCAGGTATTAGATCACTTCGTTAAGAGTGATTTTTAACCCAAACATGCCATTATGCCATTCGTCTATTCATAATCATCATGTCTGCCTCTAAGCATTATACTACCTATTATTCGGGCAATTTTTATGATACAGTTTTTTGCTATTCTTTTATAACTTTTTATGCATATTATTTTTGTGCAGTCAGCAAATCATTTCCTTTTTGCATTTTGTTTGATGCATGCATCATTTTATCATAATCATAATCATTATGGGATAGTTAGCCAATGGTTCAGCATTCTAAAAGGGGTGTCTATCATGGAGCAATAGCCTATTTCATCCTTAAACCCTTCAAAAAAAATCAGAACATGGTCTGAAGGTCATTAACTTAAAGAAAAAAAATGTAATTAAGCTTAGCTTCATCTTGATGATGCATGAAAGAGTTAAGATTGGACTCTAACAAAATGATAACTAAGGTTGAATCAAATTTAGGCTAGTTGAGATAACATTGACAGGGAGTCATTCATGAGGAAATATGGAGATAAAGCTCTTTTAATATAGGTTTAATTGGACATCACCATGTTGTAAGCAAATGCATAGTTTTAGAATCCAATGTATTAATGTTTCAGTTTCAATCATAAGGATTTGTCCCTACAGTCCACAAATATGTCACATTACTCAACGTTAAGAAGGCCAAGTTCAATAGAATATACTGTAAGGCATTGCAACCTTTAACTTCCAAGAAAAGGTTAGCTCAAATTCTTGGGGTAATGGAATCATGGATCAAGAGTCATGTTAAGATGAAGAGGAATAATGAATGCATCTCATCGGCCAGTTTAAAGGAAGCAATGACGAATACCACTGATGTTTGAAAAATTTAAGATATCTATGCTCTAGCGATATATGGTATGGTCATATTTTTGAAAGCATTAGGCTATGTCAAAAGGGTAGTAGCGAATCTCTTTTTTTGATTATGCTGTAGCATTAATCCTTCACCTGCCATCATTACCAAGCCATTCAAGCCCTCAACTTTTACAAGAAAAATGGGCAAGTTGGTTCATTGGATGTGCACCGTGTCTTCAGATTTGGCATGTCAATCACTTTTGCATTGAAGAAAAAAGAATATTCATCAATTTAGTTTCTAACTATAGCCCTATCTGCAACATTCTTGGAAAAGAATTACCCCAAGATCAAGAAATAGTAGATCGAGAAATTTTGGAATCTTAAAGGAGAAGAGGTCACATGGAAGGCTTTATGGTTGTCCTCTCAATCGATCGTATATAGATGCAGGGATTTTAGTTATGCATTACTTATATGATTATAGGGAACTGCCAACTATGCATTTCTCATAACTTTCCATTAATTTTAATGCCAATAATTCATCTTATTATTTCAAAACCTCAAGCATTGAAACTTTAAGTATGGTGAACCCAATTACAAGTCAAAAGTCCAATCAACTTTCCATGCTTGGAAAAACCTTCACTACTGGGAGAGATATTGCTGAGGTAATAATGTGACTTCAAGATACTCTAAGTGAAAGGTCCATCATGCTAATAATGCTCTACCATAACCTAATGTAAGGACAATTTAAAGCCTAGTTGGTGAGGCTCCTTTCAAGATCAAACTACTTAAGAGGGAATTCAAACAAAAGAAAATTGCTTTTGCCAAAGAGATTACTCAATTGAAAGAAGAGAAGACCCAGTTATAGATGGACCGTTATCTTCGAGATAAAGATATAGATTGGTTTATCAAGGAGAAGAACTATCTCAGGTAAGATCTTAATAGCCTAACAAAAAATTACGTGGCACTCCAGAAACCAAACAAGTGCCAATACATTCGTGAATCACCAGTCGAATGGAAAGCAGAGTTCACAACCCTTAATCAAGAATTAAACCAATAGAGGCTAATGTTAACAAGAAGAAGCCTATCAAAGCCTGCACTCTTGTATTGACCTATCAAAGAAAAAATGGATGTCTTGAGGCCCACGTATAGGATTAAGGGTAAATTAGGTCAAGAATAAGACCTTAACGCTTAGGATTCAAGATTTAGAACATTCCCTACAAGCTCACTAAAGCGAGGTTGATGAATTAGTAAGGTCCTCTGAATGACATAAGCAATAATGGCTATAGATGGTTGATCATGCATGCCAAAATTATCAAGACCACTAAAATTATCCCATCGAGTAGATTCAAACTGCCTAGTTAAAGGTTGAGGACATAATGGATGTGGCCAGGTCCTTGATACAAGATATTATGCCCATTAGGGTCTATGAACAAGAATTATTGTATTTCTTGGAACACGTGATTAAGCAGTGTAATTGTATTAGGCATTTCCAAATGTAATCATGTGTAATTAGGATATTTTGTTTCTTTAATGAAAGATACTATTGGTGAAGCTACTCCGCAATCTAATTGTCCCTTTTACATTTGCATAACTAACCTAGATCTTTATTTGCTTTATCCGTTCATTCATGTTAATAATCATTTAGTATCATAATTGTATATTCACCATCATTACATTGACATGTTTGTGGCATATCATAAAAGTCTAATCTGACTAACCCTATAAAGTGCAAGGTGTTTTAAAAGAAAAAATTCATTATTTATCACTGATATAACACTTGTAGATGCCAAAAAGCCATGGAAAATGAGCATAAGATTTTTATCGAATAATTGGAACTCATTTATAAGGAGTATCAAGAGTAGTTACTCTATATTAATAAGGAACTCCAAGCTCAGATTATGGAATTAACCAAGTTGTTACCTAAGACTCTGAAGGACAAAGGGCAAACAAGCACCGTTGATATGGGTAAAGGATCGGTCAATCCTAAAAACAACTTGAATGGTGCTGTTGAAGCCACCAATGCACATAAAAGGGCATTACATGAACAACATCCTCCAGCAGCACCGATGCTATTAACTCAACCATTCATTTACTTTAACCCTACAATGGCACCCCATTTAGTTCAAAGATTTTAGGGTGTTGGCTCTTGACTAGCAAGACCTATAGTCCTAGATTTTGACAAACAAGTAGAGCACAAAAAAGCAAAAAGGTCTTTTAAAACTGATGAGGACTTAGACATGTATTAGTCATTGGAAAAGTGGCTTAAGGCTATCAAAGAAAGTGATAAGATTTAGGGTCATAGATGCCAAATCTTTGGGCTTATCCTTCAGTCTCATTATCCCACCTAGTTTAAGGTGTTGAACTTTGAAAAATATAATAGGGCTATAAATCCCACTGCCCAATTTCATATGTATTATCCTAAGATGGTTGGATACTGGGAGAATGAAAAGTTGTTAATCCACTACTTTTACAATAACCTAACCCGGGTAGTTGCCCATTGTTATATTGGGCATAATCCAATTAGAATTCAAACATGGGTAGACTTAGCTTGCATTTTCCTCAAACAACATTAACACGTATCCTACTGGGCTTTTAACCATCTTTCCCTCATAAATATGAAGAAAACCTCTAAAAGTTTCAAACAATATGCTCAATAATGGAGAGAAGAAGCTACTCTTGTTCACCCTCCCCTAACCAAGAAGTAGATGATAGTCATGTTTGTAAGTACCTTGAGAGCTCTTTATTATAGTAGGCTAGTTGGAAATGCCACAAAGAATTTTACTGACATGAATATATTAGGTGAAATGATAGATAATGCTATCAAAAGTGGCAAGATATCAAGTGCAGAGTAATTTATCATGAGCAAAAAAAAAAACTTTGACTGAAGGCAAGGAAAAAAAGGTGAATGGCATCAATGAGAGCCCAGCTAAGTTTCCTTAAAGTTGGTATCTAGCATGGAGTGTATACTTCCGCAGCTTGGTAAATTTGAGTTTCAATTCCTATTCATCCATGCCATAGCTAGCCTATTCTGTTAGGTCTACCCTAGTAATAAGCTTCTCATAGAATCCCATTCAAAACACTACTTAAAGTGCAGAATCTCACAATGCAAATAATGTAAAAGCTCTAAATAATCAACAAGCACCCTAGGAAAGAGAATACTTTGACCCACTTCCTTACTCTTATAAAAAGATTTACTCTGATTTATTAATGGGTCAACTAGTGGCTTCAGTTTTCATAAATCCAAGGTCACCCCTATATCTTAAATGGTATGATAAGAATGCCTATTGGAAATACCATGCCAAGGCACAAGACCATTCTATTGAGAATTGCACCTTATTTAAGAGGAAGGTATAGAGTCTGTGAGAAAAAGGTATGATTAAGGTCAAATAAAGGCTAAGACCTAACGCCAAAGCTAACCCTTTCCAAAATTATACCAAACCAAAGGTGAATGCAATAATCGATGGGAAAAGTTATTGGGTTATGAAAAGCATCAAAGAGGTCAAGACAAGAATGACAAAGATAGCTTTGTCAATGTTAGGATAGTGTTAGAAATCAAAAGCAAAAATAAAAAAGCCACTAATCCTTTTTGCCTCCATTGAGGATGAGGACACATTTTGCAACATTACCAATTTTTCACAGAGGTGGTCCAAGAGATGATGAATAGGTCAAAAATCGAGTTCCATGAATAGAGAGATGAATACATTAGCTTATCTATTAATGCCATAGATAAAGAGAGACCTACCATTGACTAAGTTTCAAATTGCCTGTCTGTTGTGGGTATGGAAAAGAGAACTGATAAAAGATTTGAGTAATATACTCATAGGTGGATGGAAAATGCCACCCAGATTTACCCTTTGCTAACAAAGAAAGATATGACTGCTAGGTTTTGTAAGTACTTTACAAGCACCCCATTATGAGAAAATAGTAAAGGGCAGCCCAAAGAATTTTGTAGATGTAGTCATATTATGCGAAATGATCGACTAGGCCATAAAATGTAACTTTACTAAAAAGGAAATCCTTAAGGATAAAAGAAAAGAAAGGATCGAAGATGAACAAAGGCTAAAATCTAGCATTGGAAACTATCTTACTCTAAACTCACATTGAATCAGTTGCAAATGAAATAGGTATTAAAAATGACTATGAAATCGTAAATAATATAGAGCAAGTCAAAACACCCATAAATTTACCTTGGCAAATTCCCGAGTTGAAATGACAGAAGAAGGATTTGTGAATTTTTTTGAAACCCATACCATCCAAGACCACACTCTCTAAACATGCAAAGAGATTTGTGCAATGGTCCAAATAATGATGAATAAAGGTATGATCGAATTCTATGATAAAAAGCAAACCTCCTTCATTAAGTCAACAAATATTTTATTTTCGATCAATGCCATGAAAAAGGATGGGAAAACTCCTCCTTACACGATTG
>JAQSVH010054117.1:2998-20866 GCA_029448705.1 Adansonia digitata | reverse complement strand
TTGGCCTAAAAGCATCCCAGTGAGCACCTAAGATTCTAACACTAGGGAAAATTACCAAAAGGCTCCTAAGGTATACATTTGACGTAAAAGTATCTCGGTACCTAAACGGACACTAATACGGTGATGAAATGACAAACCTATCCTAAATATGCACCTTTAGCATAAAAGCATCCCGATTACTATATAGGACTTGGTTTTAGGCAAAATTAGCAAAATGCCCTTAGGGCATGCCCTGGACTTGAAAGTATCCCACTGCCCTAACGAACGCTAAAATAATGATGAAATTATGAATTTACCCTAAATAGGGAAATTAAATCCTAAAATTGGCTTAAAATGCAAAAAATGCAATTAAGCCCCTAAACTTTTGAAAATTTCATTCTGTATCCTACGAAAAACCGAGATGATACGAAAGGTTTTAAAAATTTCTATATCTCTACAGAAGGCCATAGGAATAATAGAAATAGTAAAAGTCAAAAATGACGGTTTTACCCGTAAATACTAGAATTTGCTATTTAGTCCCTAAACCTTTCAAAATTTATATTTAAGCGCCTACATAGAAAAAGAACATAAAACATCACGAACATATGAAAATATACATTAAAAACACAGCAAATACATCCATAAGGACTCGGAAAACCACCTTGGCCTTGAAACAAAATTTTTTTGACTTTTGCAAAATAGTCCTTTAACTTCCTAAATTTGCATTTTGACCCCTACATGGAAAACAATCACAAAACACCACAAAAAATCATCAAACCAGGTAAGAATCCACGCAAAAATCATGGAAAAAATGTGCATGAAAATTCGACCAGGCACTTTTAGCCATAAAACACAATTTTTCCATATTTTACAATTTAATCCCTAAACATTTTTAAAATTGCAAATTAGCCCCTTAAATGTAAAAAATGCATAAAATATGTTTGAAAATGCCTAAAAAACTTCTTCCATGGTGCTAAGGAGTTTTGGCTTAGCATGGATAACATATAAAAAATTAAAAATTTTACAATTTAATTCTTAAATTTCCTATTTTTGCAAAACAACCTGAAAACATAAAATCAATACAAAAATAAGCATAAAATCGTTACCAAAAATTCCTATTAAATTCGGCAAGGTGAGGAGTAAGCACAATTAACATTTTGTAACCAAAAAAAAAATGAAAATAAGCAGGAATAAATATCATCAAACTTAAATACAAAAATAAAATCATAAATATATATATGTCTATGAATGTGTAAATCAACATATTAACATGAAAATATTAAGAATAACAATATAAACATAAACTCATATATACAACAAGACTAATATCTCATCAACAACAACAATATTTCATAAAAAAAATCAAGCTTGAACCCAAAAAAAAATTAAATATAACAACAAATATATCGAAAATTGTTCATAGTCAACACGCTAGCCTTTCAACATGGATGAAAATCCATGAGCTTAACATGATTTTGACACACAACAAAGAAGAAAAATGATGGAAATAAGCAAAAATTACAAAATTTCTTGATGAAATTACCTTAAAAAGCTTGAAAACTTAAAATTTCTCGAAAATTTCTAAAAACCAATGGCTAAATTTAGCAATGGAACTCATTAGCTTTTTGGGAGAATTTGCCCATGGTTTTTCAAGGAGGGCCGGCAAGAATGGTGGCGGAGCCTTCTAGCAAATTCTACTACTTTCTTTTATTTTTTTATTTAATATTTATTTATTTTCCTTATTTATTATTTCTTTTACTTTTTATTAATTAGGATTTGATTTAAATTAATGATTTATGTCATTTAATGAATGAGGTCATTCTTGACATTATTAATTCTAGAGAGTTTTAGATGATATTTTTGTAATCTGTAAAATTATATTGTAAAAATTAATTAAAATGAATAAATTGTAAAAAATTAAAAATAATGCATTTAAAATAAAATTTCAAATGATCAATTTAATTTAATCTAATAATAAAAAAAATTTTATGTAAAATAAAAAATTAAAAATATCAAACTCGTAAAATCTTACGAGAAAAATCCTTATCGGGTAAAATTGTTATATGTAAAAAAGAAAATGCAAATTTCATAAAACAAATTAAAATTTGAAAAACTGATTGAATGTAAATTAAACAACAATATTTAAAGAATTTAAAAAATTATAAACTCAAAAAATCCTACTGAAAAATTTATAGTGTAGAAAACTCCATATCTCAGTAGCGTAAAAAATTCTAAAATTCAAAAAATAAATTGAATTATTTTCAAAATAGATTTAATATGAATTAAATAATAATATTTCAAGAATTTTAAAAATAATAAACCGAGTAAAATCCTCCCGAAAAAATTTACAAAGTAGAAAACTCCTAATTTTGGAAACGGAAGAAATTATTGAAAAAACGCAAAATTCATCAAAATAAAATAAAATTTTCAAAATTGATTTAATATGATTTAAACAATAATATTAGAAGAATTATGAAAATTATAAACTTAAAAAAAAATCTTTCCGAAAAAATTCTCAGAGTAGAGAACTCTGTATTTTTGAAACGGGAAAAATTATAAAATTCTTAGTACACAAATGAATTTTGACAAACTAATTTAATGGTGGTTAAATATGAATATTTAAAGAATTTTAAATTCAAAATTTGAGAAAATTCCACCAAAAATTTTACCGATAAAAGAAATTTTGTATTCTAGAACTGAGAAAATTTCCAACAAATACATTGAAACTTATGTAAAATAAATTAAAGAATACATATTATTCAAAATATTAATTTAAAAAATGGCATAGCCGAAAATCCAAAATTCCAAATAAGTTTATCAAGAAAAATTTCACGAGTATGATACTCATGGTACTGTGAAAAATTCAAAATTAATTACTAAAATGAACAACCTGACACGTCATATAAAATGCTAATATGAATTTTTCTTTTAATATTTCTGATTTTTCGGAATGAGTATCAGCATAAATACCACACTGGTATCGGTAAAATATACAAAAGTCAATTTCCCAAATTTTACGAAAAATTCTCAAAAATTCCTAAAAATGGAAAATTTGACCGTAATATGATCCATAGAGATATAGTTTCAAAATTTGGAAAGATAATATTAAAAATAATTTTTCTCTTAAATATTCGCCTTGTATATCCGAAATTAGAAATCAAAATATGACCACGTAAACTTACGGCCATTTAAATATGACTAAAAAGGTCTTGAAAAAGTTTTGTCCATCTAAAAAAGATCGTTCCCAATGAGGGTGGCCGTTAAGTCTCAATATCGGATATTTAGGATTATTGGAAAAGAGACCTAGACGAAATTAAGTGTCTACAAGAGTCAAGATAAAATATAATCATCGCAAATACAAAACAAAATCAAGAAGCAAATGAGCGCAGATCTAACTAACAGGCATATTAACAAAGTAATTTTAAAGAACAATTATAGGAAGAACACCCACACATTAGAAACGCTAACTAGGACTACACACATGCAGAAATCCAGTAAGTTTTGGCAGCAAAAAATAATATGGCAGTTGGTTAAGCACTTAAAACAACATAGATCCTTTCAACGGCTACATCAAAATGATAGAAAACAAAACTAAGCAATGAAAAAGTAAAAACTTCTATGATTAATTAATTTATCTCTGAAATTAAGGCACAGAGCTTTCAATTAAAAGATGTTGCTGTTGGAAATATGCTAGAATTAGGCTGTAATTGATTTGGAATATGCTATAATTATGTTGTAATTAGACAATAAGTTAACCAATATTTATTAGGGATAATTGCAAATATTTAGTTTACTTATGTAGTAGATTCTATTCAATTCTAATTTAGTTTCCTAGTTTCTTCTTTTTCTACGTCAACAAGTGACTTCTATATATACCTTATTGTATCCCTAACTTTGAATATATGAAAAAGTGAATTTCTCCCCTTCAATCCTGTTATTTCTTCATGGTAACAGATCTGGTTTTTATTAAGGATACTCACAAGATTTTTTAGCCTTCATTTACATTGTCTAAACATCAACCTTCATTGTTGATATAATTTCTGAATTTGTCCAAGAAAATCTACCAGAAAAATGTCAGAAATATCAAAAACCTATCATCTCACCCAATGCCTTCAGATTTCTACTTCTAAACTCGATGGGAAGAACTTTATGAGTGGTGCCAATCTGTGAAGATTTCTCTGAAAAGCAACGGGAAGTTTAAGTATATTATTGACTCACTACCAGATGAGGAGGATCCTAAATATGAAAGCTAGGAGGCTGAAACTTATATGGTGATGTCATGGTTACTCCACTCCATGGAATTTCAAATCGGGAAAACCTACAGGCTGCCCATTGCCAAAAACATTTGGAATGCTGTGAACAAAACATATTCTAAAGTTGGTTTTGTTACACAAATATTTCAAGTTAAAAGATGGATTTTCAACACCAAACAAGGATCCATGAATGTGACAAACTACTACAACACATCTAGAGAATTGCTGACTGAATTGGACTTGTATCAAAATATGGAGTTAAAATCTTCCAAGGATGCAACGACAATCTAAGATCTCATGGAAAGGGAACGTGTCATACAGTTCTTGTTTGGACTCAATTCTGAGTATGATCAGATGAGAGATAGGGTTCTTAGAAGAGATCCTTTACCTGACCTTGATGAGGCTTTTGCTATTATATGAGGTGAAGAGAGCAACAAGTAATTAGTGGGAACAAAAACTGTAGAAGGTGGAGAAGCAACTAGTGAGAATCTTGCACTCACAGCAACTAAATCAACAGACAATAGGAAATCCCAAGAAAAAGATACTTTGGTGTGACTATTGCAGAAAACAAAGACACACACTAGCTAGTTGCTGCAAGATACAGGGAAGCCACCAAACTTGAAGTAGTACGGTAACTAAGGAGGATCTATGTCCAATTGTTCAAGTCAAGCAAACCAAGCCACAGCCATAGAGCAAAACCGTGGACCAAGGTTAGATGGGTTTAATCAGAAGATGTTGAGAAGCTTAGACTCTTGTTGAATCTATTAGATAACCGCAAAACTGGCTCTACTTTTAAGTCCACCATTACAGGTTCTTGTTCTATGGCTTTCTCAGGTATAAAAGCTCTAAACTCTGACTCTAGCACCTAGAGCATTGATTTAAGTGCTTCTGATCACATGAACTATGCCTCATATTTATTCTAGCTATTCGAGATGTCGAGGCAGACCAAAAAATTAAAGTAGCCAATGGGACTTTTCCCTCAGTTGTTGGTCAAGGAATTGTAAAGATCTCAAATAATTTACTCCTACATTCAGTTCTTCATGCTCCTAAATTGGATTTCAACTTGTTATCCGTTGGAAAATTCACAAAAGATTTGAACTACTTAGTTAAATTTCTTCCATTTGGTTATTGTTTTCAAGACCAATCAGGGAAGACGATTAGGCATGGTAAGTTGATAAATAGACTTTACCACTTGGGTATAACTTGGAATAATGAAGAAGGGCCTCAATGTCTAGTTTCTCATAGCACAAGTTTAGATCAGATTTATCTTTGGCACAACCACCTAGGTCGCCCACCTTTTACCTTACAAAATAAATTGTTTCCCAAATTGTTTGAAAAGTGGATGTGAGAAGCCTATATTATGAGTCTTGTATTCTTGCTAAACATCACCATACCTTTTTTCAAATAAAAGAGATCCACTTTTCTACTCCATTTAATTTAATTCTTTCTGATGTATGAGGCCGTCATGTATTACCAATAGTTCTGGTACTCAATGGTTTGTTACCTTCATTGACGATTGTACAAGAACTACATGGGTCTATCTGATGACAAACAACTCTAAAGTTCTGGTTATATTTTTCAAGTTTCATACGTTTATCAAGAATCAATTTGGAGTCAATATTCAAACCTTGAGATTTGACAATGAAGGAAAATATTTTAATCAAGAGCTTATGGCTTATTTATTAAATGAGGGCATCCTACAGCAAATCAACTTGCATCGACACTCCTCAACAAAACAGAATTGTTGAATGAAAGAATAGACGTCTTATTGAAGTTGCTTAATCCCTCATGTTTCAAACCAAGGTAACAAAGTTCTACTAGGGAGATGCCATCCTTACAGCAGCTTACCTAATCAATAGAATGCCTACAAGAGTACTCGAAAATCAAAGCCCTATCAAGAAATTAATGAACCTATTCCCAAGTTTCTAGGGAGTTGGATCTCTACCAACAAAAGTGCTTGGATGCGTGTCCTATGTTCACATTCATTCTTATCTACGGAGTAAACTTAGCCCTAGAGCTATGAAGTGTGTTTTCCTTGGGTACTCTCCAACAGAAAAAGGCTACAAGTGCTACCATCCACTAAGACAAGTTATGTCACCATGGATGTCACATTTGTGGAGAATGATTGTTATTTTGAAAAGACCTCTCTTCAAGGGGGAATAATACAAGAAAAGAAGATAGCTGTGATTGGCATATAGAGGAGAACGACAGCCTACGTGAACCAACAACTCTAGCGCCTTAATGCTCAACAGCCTACATGAACCAACAGCTCTAGCACTTAGGCCTAGCGCCCAATAGCCTACATGAACTAGCATTTCTAGCACTTAGGCCTAGCACCTCAACACCCAACAACCTCCATGAACCAACAAATTCAAAGCCTAGATGCCCTCCTTCCACTGCTTCAACACCAGATCATCCTCCTCCATCCAAGATCTTAACTAAAACCGTCGAAACTCTATCAAATCCTAGTCAACCAAACCTGAAACCAAAAAATGCCAACATCTTACAATCTAAAGACCTTCCTTTCAAGAGTTTACCTGCTGAGAGTCAACCTAAACTTAATGCAAAAACAGATTTTAAGGCTCAACAAACATCGAATCTAAAGGTGAATTCTATGAGGAAAATGTCTACTATCATTGCTCAAGATCCAATCATCAACCTTGAATCAGGTAATGAAGATAATGCACCAATTTCTACTCACAATTCTGAAAATAATATTGATTTGCCTATTGCTTTAAGAAAAGGTGTTAGGAATTCTATTCGACACCCCATGTCTCATTTTGTATCCATGCAAAACCTTTCTCCTCGATATAGTGCTTTCCTCACATCCATTCTGTCCCAAAAGATTCCTATATCCGTACCAGAGGCCTTAGCCTTGAAACCTTGGAGAGAGGCCATGATTGAAGAACTAAGAGCCTTAGAGAAAAATCAAACTTGGTAGCTTGTAGATTTGCCCAAACAAAAGAGGACTGTTGGATGCAAATGGGTTTATACTATAAAATACAAACCTGAAGGAACACTGGAAAGGCATAAGACAAGGCTGGTTGTGAAGGGATACAGTCAGACCTATGTGATAGATTATTATGAGACATTTGCATTGGTGGCAAAAATCAGCAGAATTCAAATCCTTCTGTCATTAACAGTAACAAAGGGATAGGCACTACATCAAATAAATGTGAAGAATGCATTTCTTCAAACAGACTTAGAAGAGGATATTCCACTAGGATACTGCGAAAATTTGAGAATGAACAAAATGTGAAAGTTAGAGAGGGCTCTCTACGATTTGAAGCAATCACCACGAGCATGGTTTGGAAGATTTACTAAGGCTATGGGGAATAAGGGCTATGTTTAAAGTGAATGTCATCACAGTCTATTCATAAAAAAGTTCTTTGAAAAAGGGGAGTATAGCTTTGATTATGCATGTAGATGATATCATTATAATAGGTGATGATCATGAAGAAATAGCCACTTCGAAGGCTAAGCTTAACAAAGAATTTGAAGTCAAAGACTTAGGAAGCTTAAAATACTTCTTGGGAATTGAAGTAGCCAGGTCACAACACGGAATCTTCATTTTTCAACAAAAATATACTTAAGATCTGCTCCAAGAAGTTGGAATGACTGGTTGCAAACCTATTGATAGTCCGATAGAGTTTAATCATCAACAAGAAAAGTTAATTGAGGGGGCAGAAGTAGTAGATAAAGAAGAATATCAGAGCATGGTAGGAAAACTTATCTACTTATCCCACACAAGGCTAGACATTGCTTATTCTGTCAGTGTTGTGAGTCAATTCATGCCATATCCTAAAAAAATCTCATCTTAAAGCTATCTTTAGAATACTAAGATACTTGAAGGGATCTCCAAGTAAATGCCTTCTATTTAAAAAGGGAAAAAATCTTAAACTAGAAGCCAATACAAATACGGACTAGGCAGGTTCCAAGATACACTGAAGATCAACAACTAGGTATTGTACCTTCCTAGGAGGGAACCTTGTCGCTTGGAGAAGCAAGAAACAAGTGGTTGTGGCACGTTCTAGTGCACAGGCAGAGTTTCGAGCCCTGGCACATGGGATAAGTGAACTATTGTGGCTTAAGACAATTCTATCTAACTTAAATGTCAGAATAGAAGGACTTATACAACTCTATTGTGATAATAAGGCTGCAATAAGTATTGCTCACAATCCTGTTCAACATGATAGGACCAAACATGTTGAAATTGATCGACATTTCATAAAAGAGAAACTTGAATCAGGGCAGATTTGTGTACCATATCTTTCCTTAAATGGTCAACTAGCTAATGTACTTACAAAAGGACTACCTAGTGCCATATTCCAGAAATTAGTTAGCAAGCTTTGAATGCAGAATGTCTTCGCATCGGCTTGAGGGGGAGTGCTGGAAATATACTAAAATTAGGCTGTAATTGATTGGGAATATGTTATAATTATGTTGCAAGTAGACAATAAGTCAACAAGTATTTATTAGGGATAATTGTAAATATTTAGTTTCCATAGCTAGTAGATTTTGATTCGATTCTGATTTAGTTTCCTAGTTTTTTTTTCCCCCTACGTCAACCATTGACTTCTATATATACCTTATTGTATCCCTAACTTTGAACACATGAAAAAGTGAATTTCTCCTCTTCAAACCTGTTATCTCTTCAGCTCCCTAAACACTAATCCAAAGTCAAAACTTGTACAAAATTACCGAAATTAAATGCCATTACGGAATTTTGAAACAAAGAATTTACACTTCAAATTTGGGATCTTTATCACACTTTTTACTACATTATGCATTCAAATTTCTTTAGAGTAGGAGTGAAAGAAAGGAGGAGAAAGAAAAGGAGAAAATATACCGCTAAACCATCTACCATAGAAAGTGGTAATGAGAGAAATAAGCAATAAGTGTGCGCTAGAGAAAGTGGCAAAATGGTTTTTAGAAAGGAAGAAGTGGGGGTAGAAGAAAAAACAAAGTTAAGAGAAAAGAAGAAAGAAAAAGTAAAAAACTAATGAAAAAACTATAACCAACCACATAATTTCACATCGCTACCCTGTTTCTCATTTTTAAAAAATAAAATAAAAAATGATCTCTTCAAAAACATGAAAGGAGAATACTTCGGAACCCTTAATATGTTTATAGCATGCAGCACCAAATTTTCCTTCGCTAGTTAGTACACTACAGCAAAGAATCTGAGCTATGACAAGAAAATGTTCAATCAATAAAAAGAACTAGCAAGCAAATATATCAGTATTTGGCGCTATGATACAATCAATTCTACTAAAAATACACTTGTCTCCCAATCCATTTACTCCGTAATGATGAGATGAATAAAATTAGTTACTAGCAGATCTTGTCAGTTATTTGACATGACAAAAAAGATCCATTAAGATTAGTTTGTTTCCCAACTCAAAGAAATACTAGAAGATGGCCACGGAAATACTAGAAGATGAAAAGTACCAGGAACTCTCTCCTTTATTAAGAAATTAAAAGGAAAAAGAAAAAATCCAAGGAAACCTTGAGAACAAAATAATGTATCACTTTCCACTTTTCTTTTCTTTTGCTACCAGACAATTAACTAAAATAAGTCAGACAAAGATTCAACATTATATTAATGTACCTTGAAAACATTAAAAGGCATCTGCTTCTGAATACGAAAGCTATGAACTTTGTCATGATTCACAAGATCAAAGTATATATCCCTTCCAATCTGTTCAGCTAGGTCAGCATCACATGCGACCTGATGGCATTGAAAAAATGAGATAAAAAACCATATGCTTGAGAGAAAGAAAGAGAAGCATAAGGAATAACGTACCTTTATAACTGCATACAAATGTGCCTCCTCTTTTTCCTTTCTCTTTTGCTCCTTTTCTTCTTGCTCTTTCTTCAATCCTATCTGAAATGTGACATTCACAGCACAAAGCAACAGTCTCAGTGAACATAAACAGCATTACAGATTTAAATTACAACTTACAAGAACCGGCAGCCATCTTACTCTGAAGTGTTCAGGAATGTCCTTCTCATCCACATTACAGATTATTTTGTCCCTGTCACGTTCTCGTATATACACAAGCATATATGCATTTGAATATCTAGTAAATTTAAATGGAATGTTGAACCCAGGATTTGTCTGTGGTAACTGTTGAAGGGAAGCATGTCAAATGAAAAGTTTCAACTCAAAGAAAGCAACTGTATAAAAAAATCAATTTTAACAAGCTATAACCAAGGAATAGTACCTCTTCTTCACCACCATACTGCTCCTCCAATGCCTTCGTTACGTCTTCTTTTGTCACCCGTTCGTCATCAAACTTAAACCTAGATAACCAATCCGAATTAACACTAAAGTGAGCATGACTGTAATCAGGAACATAACGATAGGCAATTAGCTGATAAGCTTGGATTCCAGAAATGTTACAAAACATGATAGGTACCACTGATCTGAGAGGGTTGGCCTGATATAAGCATAGTAGTGCCCACCATTCACCCCACCACTATGAACCAAAACACTGCATAAATGTTACAGAATTATGATTAAGTTATTACTATCCCTTCACACTCATCTATGAGAGTAATAAAAAGAACTTTTTACATAGTTTTAGGAAAGCAATTAACTTAAGAGAAAATGATGGAGAAAACTTTCGCACAAAGATTAAAATAAAGGCAGAAAGAAAATCTCTAGTTGCACAACTTAATAATTAAAAAACCAATATACCCTTAAGTTGACATTTTACAACTCTTTGTTTGATTGTTTAGTAGATTACTGAATTGGCCTCACCAAATCCATGGAGACCAACTCAACTACTAGCTAAACATATTAGAAGAGGTGTGCATCGGGCCAGGCCAGGCCTGGTTGGGAAGGAAAAACCCTTGCCGAAGGTCTGGCCCATCGGACCTCCAAGGCCCATTTCTTTTTTTAATATTAATTTTTTTTTAATTTTTAAACATATTTCAGGTTTAAATTAAATAGAAAAATCATTTTTAATTTAAAAATAGCCCGACAAGTCTACATATTAGCATAAATTATTATTGCAAAGCAGAAGAATGATTATACTACCCATAAAGGTAACTGACAAGCGCTTATCCATCAGCTTGAACCCAACAATTTCATATAATACAGAAAATTTTCAATAATACCCAACTTAATTAACGAACAACAAACATGCTTCTTAATATAATAGCATAAAATATCTAACTAATGGAAAGCTAGTTCCAACAAAAAAAAGGACCCAAAAAAATAACAATAAAGAAACTGCAAGAGAAACAATGGCCATGCCCAATATGATGGAGGCAAGCAAAGCAGGTTTAACTCAAAGTAGTCACCAAAATGATCAACCACAAGAATGATGGTATGGATAGACTACCAATTAACAAACGACAATGATAATCGACAGTATCAGCACATCTGATGTAAGAGATCCAAAAAGAATCATATCAGCTCAAGGACAAGACTACACTTAGGCAGTTGTTTGGTATCGCCTTTAAGATGACTTTAGTGATTTGATTACTAATATGATAAAATCGAGGCGATTGGTGTAATATTGTAAATAATTGGTGATATTAAGTTATTGTGTCTGTATTGCATAAAGAAAAGAAGATCACTAATATAAAACATCCAAAATAATTTTTTTACTAATATGAACATTTATAAAATAAGAATTCATTGTTTTACAGAAAATGATATGCTATGAATCAGTTTTGACAATTATAATTCAATGTTATTGACATATTCACATTTAAGGGTCAAATAAGCAGCCTTCTATAAATTATTAAAATGTGAAGATTTGCTTATAAAAACTAAAAATTTGAAGAGAAACATTTTGGTGGGCACCACTTCAAAGGTAAATTTGTCCTAAAATGATTTTAAAGATCAATCTCCCTTTGTGATAAAATTTTACGACCCTTTTAGATGGGATTCAGATCACCCACAAGACCGTGATCTTCACATTGGCTTCCCAAATTACTACCCAACACAGTAATTTAATCACGATAATTATCTCATCTTCAATTTTAAAGAGATCGCCCTATGCCAACACCACTTTAAAGATGAAATTATCTTTTCTGTTACTTAGATAGCCATGGGATAGAATGATTTTTCTAGTGTTAAAGTTAACGCAAGATCGTAGCGAATTGGATACGATTAGGAATTTATTAAAAGATGAATAATTCTTTGGGTTACCTAGTGGAGAGTTTTTCTTATCAAATAAAACCTTGTGGTTTATAGTATTCTTTTATTTCCCTTTCTCTTTCTTGCCCTTCAAATTTCTGGTCAAGCACATTTTAGGAATGCAATAAGTCATTAAAATCTAATTGACTGAGACTTCTATTTGTTTTTACATAACGTATTAGATTTGATTAAACGTTATATTGTGAAACGTGCTTAATTGATTGAATGATTGAATACTTTGAATTCGAAAACAGATTTAAATTTTTAGCTGATTTAGGTTTCTTTGAAACCTATCCTTACTTGTAAAAGTCCCTTCGAATCAAAGGAGGGCAGGAAGGCAGCTTCCTGTAAACAAAATGATAATTACAACATGTCAAATAGAGCAAATACCTGTGAAGAGTATAAAGATTGCGCACACTTTTATCTGCCTCAGGTGATAAATACTTCCCATTCTCCCTATCTAGATCAAGTTGCAAGGGGAACTCATATCGATTATTTATCTGTTACAACAAATATGATTAAAATAAAATCTTATGAAAATATGTTTCTGCAGACGTCAGCAACTAAAGATGACAGGTTGAGAGAAATGCATACACATGCGTGCATGTGCATACATATGCATATAAGAACAAAACAGAAAGAGTCCAACAGCATTTATGCAAGCTTTCCTTTTCAAATAAATCCTCAACAAAATATTTTCTCTCCCCATTTTCAATATATGATAGCCTAAAAAAATTTACCTTACACCTATGTTGCTTGTACTCAGGTATGAGTATCAGGTGCTAATATATGTCTAGATGTCTGACTCATCAATTGCCTTGAACTTAAGGATATAGCATAAAAGGGTCAGAGAGAAGGGTATGGCTGTGCAGACTCATTTTACATGTAATTAAGTAGAATATATATATATATATATAATATATATATATATACACGCATAGACACAAATATAGTTACGTGAATTATTTGTTTGATTATGAGAGTTAATTTCAATTTAGGTGATGATCGTAAGGGATGTAGAACATTTTTATATGTTTTCTTACCTATGGTTAATGTTTATTTTGAAGAGAGCTACAAAATTTTAAGGTGCATATTTAAGGAAAAGTAGAAAGACAATTCTTCTTGAGTAGAATCAGGCCATTTATCATTCTTTGGGCCCAAAATGCTTAAAGATTATAATAATTGTTTACCCATTTTATTTGAAAGCTACCCAGTAAAGAAAAAGAAAAAGTTGAAGACTTTGTCAAAAAAAAAAAAAAATTAAACCTTTTTGGGCTTAAGGCCCAAAACCCAAGTTGAAAACTCTTCTTTTCCTTTCTTCCATAACCCAGCAGCTAGTAAGTACCAAAAAGAACCCAGCAACTGGTTCCCCAGCAACTGGTTCTTTCTTTTCTAGATGCACAACCAAAAGGAAGCCGTGATCATCCATTTTTTTCCTTCTTTCTTTTCTATCTATTTTACCTTCTCTTTTTGTTAACTCGTTGATTTCTAGTTTTTCTCTCCTTGAAATATTCCCAATGTTTTCTCACTTTTTTCTATCCTTAACCACCATGGTAACACGAATCTGAAGGTTTTAGCTGTGTAAGACACAGATTCCAGATTGTACCCAGGGTCATGTGTCACCAACCCTTCTCAATTTTTACCAAGTCCGAGCAACAAAGCCTTACACCCTCTCTCTCCCACTTTCATGCACAATTTACAAGCCCACAGGCTCTAATAATATCATAATTAGTATCTTATACTTGAGAACAAGTCACCCATGTACCATTCATTAGCATTGAGAGTTAGAAATATCTAAGGACAAAATCTTTTAAGGGAAAATATTTATCTTAACATAGACATACCGCAGGAAATTAAAAAAATTTCTTCTGTAAATTCTTACAATAACAAATAATAAAGATTCAGGTATCTTCATTTAGTTTAGAAATAAGGGAAAATATCTTAAGAATTCCAAATACAATCTGAAAAAGAAGTTCCAATGCTAATCTTAGTAAGTAAATTCTCACATTAAACATATTTGGTTAATCAAAGAAAGTTTACAGACAACCACTCTGATTGAACAACTGTTCAGAAAAGGAAGATATATCATAAGAAATCATCTCTCTAAGTCTTTCATGAACCAAAATAACATAAAAGTTAAACCAGAAAAAAAAAATTCCACATACCATAAAAACAGAAAGCCACCCATACATTCATTTAAGGGAACCACCATATAAAATCTGCTTATGTAGAGCCCTATCCTAGTTTGGGTAATTAAATATGCCTAGAATTCAGGAAGGTATTGCAAATGCTTAAGAGTAACATTAACAGAGGAAATTTGAAGACAAGAATAGCATTCATAAAAACAGCAAAAATATTAAACATGATATAGTGTTGTCTACTCAGCTACTAACCTTTACTGTCTTATCCTGCATGAAATCATACTCAAAACGTTTTAACCGAAGTTGAAGGACAGGAGGAAAGTCAATGAAAAAAACACCTTTCCTAGCATCCTGAAAAGGGCACAAAATCCCATAAATTCTTTAAACATTATCTTCTGAGAGAACATTTAGCAAGATAGTAAGACAGGTATCCATGTCAGAAAATTATATCCTTCAACATCCCTGATCACAACCAGGATGCTTTCCCAGGGATATTTAAATAAAGAAACCCAAAAATGCAGGCCAACCAAAGACAGACAGATTTGAATCTACGTATTGAAGTCATTCAGTTTATCTTAAATGTAAAATCTGATTATTATGATCAAGGTTTCCATGTAAAAGAGCTGGGGACTGATGGTTTTCCCCAAGGCATCTCACCTGTAGACCATATTGTTCAGCATGATACCTACTGTTACCCTCAAGATGCTCCACCTCAACATATTTGTCAAAGGATGCATATACATCCTTACAACCTTTGACATCAAGTTGAAGATCTACAAATAATTGCATCAAATTATAATGCCAAAAAAATTAATCTTCATTAATATAATCATCCATTGTAATCTTAAAAACTGTACCATAAAATGATTCCTTTCTCGTTGACTTATAGTCCAAATTGATGCATTTAATATAACTCATATAATGCCCTTCAAACAATTGTTGTGTCGTACCCTCCACAACTGTTCCCTAAGACAGTTTTTAAGAAAATAACTGTAAAGGAGAAGAAAAAATTTGAAGTAACTCTAAATAAATTTAGTAGCAATTAATCACAAAATACTAAGAGAAGAAAACTCCTATACCTTCATTTTGTCCTCAAGCTTTTCACAGAGAACTCTATTAAGTTCCTGAAGACCATGCCATCCGAAAGAATCATATATGCCCAATCCAAAAGATTTTGTCAACTCCTTGGTTGCCACACTAGAATCACTATACTGGAGCTTATAAAATAAAGTCTGCAAAGCCAGCGGAATGCTCTCTGAGGGCATGCCATTCTCAGTTGTTGGCATATGATACACAGCCTGCAATGTATAGTTCAAACATTGAATTTCCTTGAGATTTTAACCATAAGAAATACAATAAAGAATAAATATATTAACCTTTCTAAAGTAGGGAATATGATAAAGTGTTAGCAGGAGTGTGCTCATATAGGAGGTAGCTCTCTGGTTCTTGAGTCCAACATAACCAGTCTCCTTTTTCGAGTCATGTGACCAATAATCAGCAACCTTACACACAGCAACATCAGCTTCTACTATGCATGTGTCATTCACAAGAAAACCTCTACTAGGATCATACAATTCACCAAGGGGCATGAATGAAGTAAAACCACAATCACTTTTACGTGCATTAAACTGATGCTGAGTGTCTGCAGAAAGCAACTGACTGTCAACCACACAAAATTTAAGACTATATAACAAAAGAAAAAAACATGCGGACACCAAGGTAATTAGAAGCGTAAGTTTTCTACAAACTAAACATCAGGTAACTCATCAGCATCTTTATGTGGTGCTTTGTTATGGAGGAAGTTCATTTTAAAAATTGATGCAACTCCTCCATCTTGGCTGAATTTCAACAAATTATAGGAGAAGCCACCCATTATTTCACACTCCAAATTATCCAGAATTTAGGAAACCAAAAAGAGTTGTGATTTCTCCTGGTTTGGTTATTATAGTTTTCTGGTTATCTATGGTTGCTTTATTACAATCAGCTTCCTTACTATTAAGTTCATTCAACTACGAGCTTATATGACGCCAAATTAATAATAGTTTTATTAGTGGAAATGTTAGCTTGAACTGAGCATGCATCATTAACGAGATAGCCTCTTCTAGGGTTGTAAGACGCTAAGAGGTAAGAAAAAAGTGAAGCCCCAATCATTCTCCTTTGCGTTAAACTCATGCTCATTTACTGCTGAAAGCAAGAGTGTCTATCATGGATAACATATTTGGCATCTGGTCTTAATTCCAAAGCTTCAAACAAGGGCCAGGTTTCATGCATTTACCATATAAGCGACTAAGCCAGGACCCAGGGACACATACAAAATAGATGTTCAGCCACAAACACGAATACAACATAGCCAAAACAGAATAACAGGAAGCACTAGCAAAGGAAAATAAATTACAATGGAAAAAAGAAGGTAAACAAGGAATGAAAAGAGATTTTGATCAGGAACAATCAGTGTTGACACAGAAAAAAGTAAAGTAGCTGTGCTTCAACTATTTAATAATTAAAAAATTCACAAATGGGGAAAAAAATAAATCAAATTCCTCGGACTTGAGTATGTGGTGAATTATGTTACTTCGACTCTTCAATTTTTTTTGAATTATTTGTGTTTGACATATATTAGTACATGGTACGACGGCCTGGCCCTCCAAATATATGCAAAAACTTTGATAATTTTGAACGTATCAATGATGAACACCTACCTTTATCGACACTAACCTCAGTCCAAATAACACAGGTGCTAAACATGAATGTGTCTACATATGTATATTCAATTATGTGGAGTGAGAAAAAAAAAATCATAGCATGTTTTTTAAATATGTGCTGTAAACCCAATAAGTAGCACAAGAAATAAAAACAACAACGTGGTGATTACTAGTTAATTTTGCAGGAATGTCAGTACTGCAGCAAAATACCTTTTGTAATGGAAGTGTCACGATCTATTTGGTTGATGACAGAAAACCTGAACTGGGCATATCTACTCCATACGCAAGCTAAACTTTCTGAATCTGCAACATCTACATAAATTGAAAGATGATCTACCTTGTTCCCTTTGGTGAAGATAACAAGTCGCCTGCATGCCAAATAATATTTCAAATTAAACATAATGAAAGCAGCCAAATTAAGCAACTAGACGAAAAGGAAGATCAAAATTACCATTTCTCACAACCAACATAGAAGATTTCAGAGTAAAGCTTCGTCTCTTTGATACTCGAGAAGTTCTCAATCCTCCATGTGAACTTCCTTAGTTGCTGAGTAACGTCCATGGACTGAGAGACCCACTTTCCCCCCACACTAAAATATTCTTAAAATAAAACTTTGATTCTGCCTGCTCTTTCACAGT
>JAQSVH010053906.1:0-71223 GCA_029448705.1 Adansonia digitata | reverse complement strand
ATGATTTATGTAATTTATAATATATTTATGTAATTATAATAATTTTATGTATTATTATATAATAATATATGTAAAAATCAAAAAAAAAAAAAAGCAACCGGCTTAGGGGTGTCTTACGGGAAGCGCTCCTTAGGGAGCGCTCCCCAGAACCCCCCTGCATATTGGTGTAAAAAGAATCATTCAATAGCAAACTTTTTTTTTATAACATTAAATTATGCAAAGAAAAATATAATAAAAGTCCACTTTTACTTATAAAAATGGAAAACCAATCAAATATAAACAATTACATAAATAATTTTCATTTAAACATTTCAATAATTACAATTAAATTCTTGTATTAGTTCTCAAAAATGAAAATAACCAATATAATTTGGTTTATGTAATACACTATAGCACCTAATTTTATCCGAGCTTTTAATTGGTTTGCTTCCCATATTTATGTGTCATTTGATATTTCTTAGTCTAGACCCTCTTGGATAAAGCATCATTAATAATAAGGTTTGTTTCAAGGATTGAAATGCACTAGAAGACTAGATTTTATAGAAATGGTTGGTACAAAGACTTAATCAAATATAAATGCATCGAACTAAAAAAGGCTGAAGTTAGGAATAGAATGGAAAACTAGAATTGAAGGTACATCCTAACTCAATTCACCCTCCTAAACAAGATGGGGTGGTCAATTAGAACAATCGAAGTTAAATTGAGCTCGATTTTGAAAGTCAAACCAAATTCAATCATGGACTAAAACAAAGACTTTTGTAATTAGGACCTTGGATAAGTTCAAGAAGTGAAATTAACCGTACCCATTTATGAAGAAGGATTCATTGACGGGTAATGTAAAATTTCCTATCCACTAAAGTTATGAAAAGTTTTCATTAGAAAAAGTTAACCAAAGGTTAATAAAAAGTCAAACTCGAGCTTAAATGTTAGACAAAATGTTAACTTTTAACTTTGAAAAGATAGAGAACTTGGAATTCAAAATTGATTAGGCCATAGTGAAATTTAATATGGAAAGAAAGGCATCGTGCTATAATTGAGTTTACTTTTGAGGGAAACCTCAAAAAAAGAATTTCCAAGGTCATAATCTAAGAAGCTTGGATCAGGGTGAAAGCAAAATGAGGACATAAGCTAACTTTTTGAAGCTTCTAGAGAGGATATAGTAATTATTGGAAGAATCAAAATCAACAAAGGCTTGATTTTTAAGGTCAAACTAAAAGTCAATGAAGTCAAAATTCAACCAAAAATCAAAGTCAAGAGTCAAATACGAGATAAAAGGTTTACTTTTAAAATGAAGAGTTAGTCAACCCTAAATTCAAAATTGATTGCACCGTAAGGAAATTAAATAGGGAGAAAAGGTTAAAGTGGTGTAATTAAGATTTAGTCCAAAAAAAGTATTTTATAAACACTTGGCATCCTAAAATTGCCATCTTGATTTAAATTGGTTTTAAAGCAAAACTATGGTAAAAAATAAAAATGACATTTTTTTTTCCAAAACCACCTTATAGGTGGTGCCATTCCTTCCTCTATATGTAGTATATGTTGACATTTTCCCAAAACTACCTTATAAGAAGCTCCACTCCTTCATAGAATTTGTCCGAGCCATTATTTAAGGCATCAAAGGTCATCGTCTTGGCATCGTTGGAGTTACACGAATGAGCATAGGTCAATCTCCCATCATTTTCAACCAAAGTGAGGTAGTTCAGAGAGTGAAAAGTACGTGCAAGTCATATTGGTGCATAGGTATTGATACCAAGCTCTTACATCGCCAAAAATTTAAATTTTCACATGTAGTATTGATACAAAAAGGTTTTGTATCGAGACCTAATGTGTGGTATCGATACTTAGCATGTTTGTATCGATGCATGCCTTGCAAGTTGCTAAAATTTTAATTTTTGGCCAAACATATTGATATTCAAGCAAGAATATCGATACAAGCCCATAAAGTATCGATACATACCTCCAAGTCTCGAGTTTGGAAACTTTTTTTTGCTCTTGGTATTGAGACATGTTTCATTATATCAATACTCATGGGCAAAAATTACATTATGTATCGATACAAAGTGTCTTGTATCGATACACCAAGGCATTTTTGCTCAATTTGAGCCATTTTTTAACTCTTGCACCATTGATTTAAAAATCCGACTTACACATGTTTCTTGCACCAAAAATCATCAACATTCATACCTGGCCTTAGCCATGGACTTGTGATTAGATTTAAACAAATTTTAAGGCCCAAATAGCCAAAGACAAGGAATATTTTATGACATGATGAAAACTGCTAAAGTGTAAGGCTGATTTTTCTTAATTATAAGTTATATAAAGTGGCCTTGATCCATTATTTTTGAGGAGCAAACCAATAAGTTTGCATGGCAACTGAGTACAATACTTTGTCTTTACATAAGGTACATACACCAAAACTTAAAAATGCCCTTGCTTTTTGTATTTTTGTCCTCGTATTCACATGGCTATATATGTTGACTTTGGCTCAGTTGAAAGGAAAGAGAGTAGCAAAACCCTTCCAGACACACATTCACAATAGAGAAAGCATTCACTTTTATACATTCTCTTAATATCCCTTAGCCACCCAAAAACCAAAAACTCTTCTCCATTCTCGTAGCTTCTTAAGACCACCTTAAAATCCCTTCCAAAACCCTCAATTCCAACTTATATTTTCTCTTCAAATTCCTTTGCATCCACATTCTAATTAAAAGGCTCTTTCTTTTCATCATTTTATTATTACTCATCATCAAAAGAGGGAAAAATGTGAGACTAAAGTTGTTGTTTAAAGAAGAAAGCTGAAGCTTAAAGCTTTTGGTATATTTTCTCCCTTCTACTCTGTTTATTTTCTTATTTTCAACATTTACATCATTCTAGTGACCTCTTTATGTTTCTATGACCTTTCTAAGATTCTCTTACATTATTGTGGCCTTGGTTATGGTAATCCAAGTATTTTTGTGATCTTTTTGATACCTTGATGTTGCTTGGATGGTCAAACATGCCACACTTTATTTTACCATCACATAGCCCCTATTAATGCATTTCTTTCCATGTTTCATCCACCTTCACATATTCATCTCATATTTAAATGTTCACCCTATCATGTCTTTAGAATATTCATGCATTTTCTTGCATCTTAGTAGGTTTCATGAAACAAATATGTATGTTTGAAAATCCAAGCATGTTTTCTTTTAGTTAAAAACGTTCATGCCATCATACATGGCTTTATTCTAGATGTTATTTATAAGGCTAACACTCTTATACATCTTACCTATCATTATCTTCCATTTTGCCACCTCTTACATTGTCAAAATACCATCTTGTTTGTTTGAATGTGTTACCTATGTTCATTGCTGTACATGTTGCACTTCATTCATAACATTTTTGTCAAAATGTATGCTTGTTTATGCCAAAAAAAATCTAATTTTCAAAACCTTAAATGATTTTTCTAAAATTCCTAAATGTTTTTCCTAGAAAGTTCATGAATTTCCCTTTTCGGAAAGGTATTGTTTGTGATTTAACAATACTAATTGAGTCCGGGACAATTTTTTGAAGTTCATTATGCCTTTTCCCTCATACATGCTACTAGTGTCAAAATAAACCACACTTTAAAATTTAATTCTGCCGAGAAAGCGATTATTCAAGATTTTTGGAATACTTTTAAATTAAATCTTATCAAATCATCTTTGCAATGATACCTAACCTGATTCCCGAACTTAGTGGAATAAATATGGGAAGAAAGACAGCATAATGCTTCCCCTATTTTTGCAATTAAAATCAACCTAATTTCTTAAACAACCTTTATTGATACGTTTACATATCTCGAAGTGCCCCCTGATTGACTCTCACGGAGTCGCGTAATATGACACAAGTCATCTAGGCTCAAATCAAGGCTAAAATGAAAAATACTTTTATTCAAACTCTTGACTTCTATTTTTAAAATACCTTTTATCGAAGTATTTCTTTTCTCCATAATAAATATTTTTTGGATACTCCAGCCCCACTTTTTGAGGTGATACTTCAACCACACTTTTCATTCAAAACTTAAATTTTCTCTCTCTCGGACATTCTTGAGAATGCTAATAAAAACCCCTTTTTAACATATCTAAAATTTTCACCATTAGGGATATTCCAACCCCACTTTTTGAGGGGACACGTCAAGCCCATTCTTCACTTAAAGTCTGAACTTTCTTTCTTTCATAATTTCTCGAAAAGGCTTTCAATCAAATCTTTTGTTAATGTAGACACCTCATTTTGTCCGAGCCAAAATTTAGTGACCTGAAGAAATAAGAGAAGGCGATGATTGCGAAAAAGTATTTTTGGGGAGGCTACCCGGGTTATCTTGGTAGGTATGTGAGCTAATTCAAGGAGCCTAAGGTATGTGCAAGTCATGTTAAGTTCATTAGTATTGACACGAGGCTTTTATGTTGTCAAAATTTTGAATTTGCATGTTTAGTATTGATACATCAAGGCAATTTTGCCTAGTTCAAACCATTTTCAACCATAGCTCCAATGGACTTAAAACTCGAATTCAATGCGGTTTTCATGTCATAAACGATCAAAATCATACCAAACTCAGATATTCAGGTTGCTGATCAAATTACAACATTTTTTTTGTATTTTGGCCAAAATTAAATCAAATAAGAACATTTACATTAATTGACATGAAGCCATGGCAACAACCACTTCAAGCTTCTGGCAGCAACCAACCTTCCACTCCATCAGCTGAATTCATCACCAAATTCCAACCACTTTCCCTTCAACAACCAACAAACACAACTATGGTTTGAAGAAAATGCCAAAATGCCTTAATTTTTGGCTAAAAAATGTTGCCATAAAAGGCACAATTAGATCACATCTTGGGGGCTTCTTTTTAGTAACTTTCAACCTTCTAAAACACACTTCCATCTGAACAAAACAAAAATCCCATAGCTCGCTAGCACCCCTTAGGAAATAGCCCTAAACACTTAGCTTCCTACAACTACATACCTTAAAATTGCCTCCCCTCATCCTATAACCATCTAGCTTTATTCTTCTTTGATTTCTTACTAGTTTATAGCCTAGACAGGGAAGAAATTGCACTTACATTGACAGATTCAGCAAGCAAAATAGATCTTGCTACTTTGTTGGTATATTTTCTTAACCTTGCACTTTTATTTTCTACTTTTGACATCTTCTACATTTTAGTGAACCTTTCATGTTTTCATGACCATTTTAGAACCTTTCATGCATTTTGTGGCTTTGCTTGTGGTAAACTTTAGGATTATGATGCTATAAGTTTGCCATGTTGCTCTAAAGTGCCATGCTACACTTTCATCATTTGCGTAACTACTTTTCATGCATTTCTTTGTCATGATTTCATGTTTTAATCATACATAAACTTAAACCCAACATTTCCAAGTATATACATGCATTTGACATCATTTTTCCAAATCTCATGAGCATAATGTAGCATTGAAATGTTAGCACACACATGTTTTGCTATTAGCTTGCATTTTGGCACCATATCATGCTTTCATGACACCACTTTTCGTTCACACTTGCTGACCATAGGCATCCTTAGAAATGTGCATATTCTTCATGATTTCTTTGTTTGAATGCATGCTTGATAGTTGGTTTAATATATGATTTTACAAACCCTTCCAAGGAAGTTCATGGTGCCTCCAACAAATAGAGATCACCATGGGCCCAAGATTTCTATCATCAATTATCACATCTTGGGGGTATATTAAAGTCAAAGTTTGGGTCCATGGTGAAACACACATGTACATTCTGATTTCTAGAATAAAAAAAATTTCTTTTTAAGTTTGATTAAACCTTGGTTTTAGCTTAAAAACATAGTAATGGTGGGAGGGCTAATGGGCTGTCCCCTTGTCCTAAATTACTCTGGGAAGGCGTGGATGAGCTCAGAAAGTCCATAGCACCATTTCTTTGTTGATATGAATATTCAGATGTCCGTGATTTGTGTTTCAACTTCAAAAACCAAAAAACCACTCAACCTTCCCATGTTTTGTGTTGGCAGTACTACAACCTAATCTTAAAAAATCATTTTAAAAATGTAAATAAATCTTTTGGGTTCTTACAATATTTTTTCTTGAAACTGCATTGAACCAGCTTTCCATCAGTACTTTATTCCTCCCCGAATCATCCTCGATCAAGGATTTATGATTTTTTGAAGTCTGGCTGCTTGAAATCTCAGAGGTCAGCAAATAATAGTTCATTTGGGTCAATCTAGGCCCTCAAACGATTTTTCAAGTATTTTTACTAAACCTTCTACGAAAATCTCTTTCTAGAATGGTATGGCTTGCAATTTAATAATTTCAAATGAGTCTAAAATGATTTTTCAAAATTTGCCATACCAACTTATCTGCATGCTCTGCCTATGCTGAAATAGAATTGACTTCAAGATTTAATTCCACCTAAAAAGAGATTTTTTAGGATTTTTAGAATATTTTTATTTCAATCCTTATCGAGTTACCTATCCAACAGTACCTTACTCGTTCCTAGAGGCCTTCAGACAAACTTGTAATAAATTTGAGAATAAGGATAGCATGATGTTGTCCCCTGAAAAAATATTTGTCATAATCATCCTGAATCACTTCCCTTAAGACATTCAAACATTTCCAAGTGCAACCAAACTTTATATCTTGAGTCATTATACTAACACCACGGCTAAAAGAGAACACTTAATTAAAATGTCTTCTTTTAATTTCAAAATTCTTTCTAAAAACATAAAAAGTTTTCATCATTGGGGATACTCTAACCTCACATATCCGAGGGGATACTCCAACCCCGCTTTCTTGTCTACCATCCAAATCATTTTAAATGCTTTCAAGTCTTTTACTTCCTCAAAATTTTAAATCACCTTACTTAAACATTAAAGTTTTCATTGTTGAGGATACTTCAACCCCACAAATCTGAGGGGATACTCTAACCCCGCTTTTTTCTCATTTGCCACCTAAATCATTTTAAACAATTTAAAATCTTTTTTTCTCATTCAAAATTTTAAATCCCCATGGAGTCCAAATGTATCTCAAAGTTGCCATGTTGGTTATTTTATCGATAATCAAGGGTAACTATGAGACACACTTTGATCATCTATTCTTTTATGCTCACCGGTGCATACATAATTTAAAATCAATTTTTGAAAATTTTTAAGGCAATGTCTCATGTCGGTATCCCTCCAGTGCTTGACATGAGATATCCTTTTTCCCAAATCAAACCTGAATTTTTTTAAAAAAAAAACTCTACGTTTTGGCATTCTCCTAGGTTAAATTATGATACCAAATTGTTTTCTATTGAAACCGGGTTTACATTTTATCAAAATTCATGCATTAATAAAAGGATTATATACTAATAGTAACTTAACAAAGTCAAAGAAATTAAAACTGAATATTATATGGACATGAGGTACCAATTTTAGGTGATGTGGGGGTGTTAATCCTTCCCCACGCATAACCGACTCTCGGACCCACCAATGAATTCTAAAGTACATAGACCATAAAATTGAATCTTCGAGTTTCATGACTTAGAATATTGGTTTTAATAGGTGTCCAGTCACACCTAGCCCAAATTGATTGGTGGTGACTCTAATTTTTTGGTCATTTTGTAATGAACATAAAAGACCAGTCAGACGAGCGATTCATCTGACGGTCCCCCTTTTATCTCGTGCACTTAATGTTTTCCATCACACTGCAAACCCTCAATCGTGAGGGGTATTAAGTTGGCCATGCCTCGTTACCCATTGTCGGGGGCAAGCGCAATTCAACATGTCCAAAACCATCACAATTGGGGATACTCCAACCCCGCCTTCCATGGTAAGACTTTAATCCTGCTTTTCACCAAAATTCAAATTCTCCCTTTAAATATCTGAGGTCATTTTAATCAAAATCTTTTCCTGTCCCCTAAGTTATAGCTGAATCCAAACACTTCTTAAAGTTGTCATCCTGATTATTCTTCAATAATCAGAGATAATTACGAGATACATTTTGTTCATCCTTTTTTGTATGTCTTTATGTGTGATTTTTCTTATGAGATATTATTATTTTTTTTCATATTACTAACATGTTTCCCTTTATAGTGACCATTATGCATTCATATTTTAAAATCATTTTAAAAATTATAAAGCAATGTTTCACATTGGTATCTTTTAAATGCCTAACACAAAATATCTAAATTTTCAAAATTTAATCTAGAGATTATTTTCATCAAGAATCCCTATGTTCCCCACATCTTTAGGACAAATAAGTGACGTAAATTTTCTTTCAAAACCCGGATCTATAATTTACAAAATTTCATGCATTAAAGGGGATTATGTCGAAATAATGATAAAGTGAAACCAATTAAATCAAAATCAAAGTGAGATATAGTTAATAGGTACTAATTTTAAGCATCATGGGGTTGTTAATCTTTCCCTACGTATAACCAACTCTTAAACCTAATCGATGAATCTTTGGACCTCATACGCCTTAAAATCAATGTTTCAAGCTTTGTAATGCTTAGCCCAAAATGATCAATGCCGACTCCAAATTTATGGCTATTTTATGGTAGCCTCCCAAAACCAGTTTGATGAGTGATTTACCCAACAGTTTTTTCCTGCTTTATATTACTATGCCTAATACAAATCTCAATCAAGGGATAACCTAAAGGCTCAACAACTCGATCATATATATCTTTGAATTCACACATGCTCACTTCGAATTGTTTGAAGAGAAAAAGGTGTATAGTGATGCTTGGCGAATCTGTTGGGGACTTAGTTAGAGATTTAGGCTTATAAGTAGTATGTCTCATTCAGTCTTCAATTATTTTAGTTTCCATTATAATTGTCAAGGATTACTTTGTTGCCAAACAAATATCAATTAGAATAAACATGGTAATATATGGGTTAAACAAAATGTTTGATTATTTCTCTAACATATATGGTGCATATGCATCTATACTAGATTTCCACCAAACACCATGGTGATGTTAGCATTCCAATTATTGGGAGAAAGTTAGCTATTTGCCTCCATGAGGAACCCTTCACTAGGCATGGCAAGATTTTACGAGGTGTAAATTACCTATCTCTCTCGTAAATACCCCTTCGCATTACATTTCACCAAACTTGCAATGGGCCTAGGATTGGGGTGTGTCAATTATCTTTACCAAAAGGAAGAGCAAGTCAGATACTAATTTAAATGACAACTTAAACCTGCATAGTGAACCCTACAAGCCAAACCATGTTAAACCATTCTAAGGTGCTGTTAGAATAATCCAAATAATAGGGTCACTTAGGGGAACAATTCTTACCTTTAGTCTTATAGACCATGATTATATAGGCAATGATTAATGAACATTATCACCCACATTTATTACTTTTCATGATCATTTCTCGGGGTATGCGTTATGTTTTATAGTTAACTTTATTTAGAAGTGGATGATGACAAGCAAATGTCGTCACCTACAATGCCCCATGTCATCTTAAAAGAGTCATAACTAACCTAAACAAATTGTTATGTTGTACAAACAGTGGCTTAATAAGGGTGATGAATGAACGCCATTACTTAATTAGTCAGTTTTATCCCTGCTAGATATCACGTCACCACGTTACAGGTAATTTTTCTTTCAACTTGGACATGATGTTATGCTATCTATTTGCTATCATAATTGTTGTATTCGCCCATAGGCATTATACCATTATTGTCAGGGCAAATTTCATGATGCAGTTTTGTTTTTATGTTTTTATTCTTGTGCTTATTGTTTCTATGATGAGTAACTTGTTTGCATCATTTCATTACATTATTATAGGATAATTGGTCAATGGTTCAGTATTCAGCAAAGATGTTTGCCATGGAGCAACAATCCACTTCTGATCTAAAGTCTTTTAAAGAATTTTGAGTATGGTTGGAGCAATGACAGTGGAAAGATGGGGACGTTCTTAAACCTAAGCATTTCTCAACGATGCATGAAAGGGTACCATAAGAATGATTGGCAAAATCTGAAGCATATATTGACTAGTTGGAAAACATCGAAAGGGAATCATTCACAAAGAGATATAGAGACATAGCCTGTTTGAACCAGGTCTGTTTGAATGTTGGCTTGTTACGAGTAGCGTCTTAGCTTTGGAAACTAGCATATCGATGCTTCACTTTTAATCATAAAGATTTAGTCCCAACAATTAATGAATATGCCATGTTACTCAATATTGAGAGAGCCAAGACTGATAGAATATACTGTAAGGCTTTGGAAGAAAAGATTAGGTCAAATTCTTAGGGTAATGGAGTCTTGGATCGAGAGTTATATCAAGATAAAGGGTAACAGTGAGTGCATCTCATGGACTAGTTTGAAGGAAGCAATGGTAAGTACCATTGACATTTGACAAATTCAAGATATCTATGTTCTGGCAATATATGGCTTGGTCATATTTCCAAAAACACTAGGATATGTTGAAGTGATGGTAGCAGATCTCTTTTCCTAATTATGCTACAACATCAATGCCATACTTGCCATCATTGTTAAAACTATTCAAGCTTTCAATTTTTGTAAGAAAATGAGTATAGGTTGCTTTATTGAATGCGCACCACTTTTTCATATTTAGCTAGTTATCCATTTTTGCCTCAAAGTGAGAAGTGTGTCATATAATTTCTTTCCTAGTTTCAGTTTTATCTTTAAAGTCCTTGAGAAAGAATGGCCTCAAGACAAGTTTGAGGAGCAATATGTACAAAAATTTAGAATCTTGAAGTGGAAGAGGTGGCATGGAATGCATTTTGGTTTTCCCCACAGATAATTAAATACTAATACGGGGATTATAGTTGTGTGCCACTTATAAGATTATGGGGAAGTACTAGCTATGCACCCATTTTAGCCTTATAACAATTTCAATAGTGACAATTCATTCCTTTTGTCCAAGACCTAGAGTAGTGGGATTCCAACTATGGTGAGCCTGGTTACCAATATAAAGTTCATATAGCCTTCCATGTTTGGAGATAAACTTGTCATATAGAGAGGTATTGGTAAGGAAATAGTATGACTAAGGATATGATGAATGGAGGATCTGTTGCATCAATGACACCTTACCTTTGTTTGATGTTGGAACATCACAAGTATCAGTTGATAAATTTCCCTTTGAGATCGAATTGCTTAAGCGGGAATTATAGTAAGAAAAGGGAACCTTCACTAAGGAAATCACTCATTTAAAAGAAAAAAAGAGTCAATTGGGAATGGACCTCTATTTTCGTGGTGTAATAAATCGAGTTGTTAAGAGAAAAATCTCTTTAAAAAGAATTTGAGAGTTTGACAGAAGACTACGTGGTATTTAGTAAAGCAAGCAAGGCTCGATGCCTTGATAAGTCATCAGTAGAATGGGATGTAGAGATTGCTACCATAAGAAAAGAGTTATATTGATGGAAAGAAAAGGCTAAAGCCAATAGGAGAAACTTGTCAAAACTTGTGCCCTTGTATTAACTTACCGAAGCAAGAATGGATACCTAGAAGCTTGAGCCCAAGACCTGAGAGCAAATCAGGTCGAGAATGAAGCACTACTCAGAATCCAAGATTTAGAGTATTCTATGCAAGCTCACCAAGGCTAAGTTGATGAATTAAAAAGGGCTTCCGACTAGTGAAAACAAAAGTGGCTACGGATGGTTGATCAAGCAGGTCAAAATTATCAAGACCACACTGCTATTTTGCCAAGCAGATTCATCTTGCCCAATTAGAGACTGAGTACATGGTGCACATCTTTCGATCTTTGCTATGTGACATCTTACCCATCAAAGCTCATGAACAAGAGCTATTGTGCTAGATATTTCCAATTGTAATCATGTAATCAAGATATTTTGTTGTTTTAATAAAAGATGCTATTGGTGAAGCTACCCATTCATCCAATTCTCCCTCTTGTATTTGTATGACTAATCTAATTTTTTTGTTATTTTTTTCATTCATGTTACTAGGCATATACCATCATAATTGCTTATTCATTGTCATCTTACCAAACACGCTTATGACACATCATAACAGTCTAATCCAGTACTAATCCAAAGTAAAGGTGCTTTAAAACACAAACCCTATCATTTGTCATCAGTATAATATGCAAAATCATGAAAAATCCATGGAAAACAATCACTAAACCTGTATCAAATTACTAAAGCTCATGTATAGGGAGTCTCAGAAGCAATCACTTCATAAGAATGAGGAACTCTAAGCTTAGAATGTGGAATTAACTAAGCTATTCTCCAATATTTTGAAAGAAAAAAAGGTAAACAAACACTATCGACATAGGAAAAAACTAGTCAATCTTAAGAGCAACTTGAATAGTGGCATTAAAGCCACCAATGTTTAGGAATAGGATCACATGATCAACATCCTCCAGCAGCAGCGATTCCATCAACTCAACCATTTATTTACATTAACCTAGCAATGGTGCCCCATTTGGTTCAAAGATTGCCAAGTGCGGGCTCTTTACAAGCAATACCTATAGTTCTAGATCTTGATAAACAAGTGGAGCAGGAATGAGTAAAGAGGTCTTAAAAAAAGGATAAAGACTTAGACAAGTATCAGCCAATAGAAAAGCGCTTTTGAGGGTCAGAGGAAGTGACAAATTTAGGATTATAAACACCAAATCTTTAAGACTAGTTTTTTCCTTCATCATTCCACCAAAATTCAAAGTTTTGAAATTTGAGAAATACAATGGGACTATAGACCTAACTGCCCACCTCTGCATGTACTGTTGCAAGAGAGCCAAATATGAGAAGAATGAAAAGCTACTAATTTACTATTTCCAAGATAGCCTGATTAAGGGGCAACTATCCTTTGGTACATAGGGCTGGATCCCATAAGAATTTAGACATGGACAGATTTGGCTCGTGCTTTCCTTAATCAATATAAGCATGTATTTGACTGGGCCTTAAATCATCCTTCCTTTACAAAGATGGAAAAAAGAGTTTCTAAGAGCTTTAGATAGTATGCTTAGAGATGGAGAGAAAAAATAGCTCAAATTTGCCTTCTTTTAACGAGAAAGACATGATGATCATGTTTGTTAGTTTCTTATAAGCTCCCTATTATGAAAAGCTGGTAAGAAATACCGTGAAGGATTTTGTCGATATGGGTATATCAGGTGAAATGATTGATAAAGATATTGAAGGTGGCAAGATATCCAGTGGAGAATCATCTGGGTTAAGTAAAAAGTCAATGGACCTAGGTAAAAAGAAAGAGTTGAATGTTATTAGTGAAAGCCTAGCTAAATTCACTCGAAATCCACTTTCAGCATAGAGTATGTACTTCCCAAACATGATGTATTTGGGCTTTAACCCCTAGTCACTAATACCACAACTAGTTCATTCTACTAGGTTCATTCCAACAATGAGTTTTGCATCAAATTTTATCCAAAACACTGCCCAGGGTGTGTAACCTCGTAACGCAAACGATGCAAAAAGCTCTAAATAATCAAAAAGCATCTTGAGAAAGGGAACACTTTGAGCCATTTCTTTACCCTTACAAAGAGATTTATTTTCGTCTACTAGTAGGTCAATTAGTGGCCTTAATATTCATAAACTTCAGATCACTACCATACCCCAAATGGTACGATGAGAATCACTATTATGAGTACAATGCTAGAGCATAAAGTCCCTTTATTCAAAATTGCACCTCATTTAAGAGAAAGGTACAGAGCCTACTGGAAAATGGCATGATCAAGGTTGAATAATGGCTTAGACCAAGTGTTAGAGCTAATCCACTTCCTGAACACGTAGAGCCAAGAGTGAATGTGTAATGGATGGGATAAGTTGTTGGGTCAAAATAAGCATTAAAAAAGTCAAGACTTTAATAAGTAAGGTAAGTTAAGCTATTGTGAAGGCTAGAATAGTGTCGAGTGTCAAAAACTAGAGTAAAGAAACCATTGAACCATTTTGCTACTCTGAAGTCAAGGGCACATTTTGCAACACTGCCCACTTTTCTAGAGATGGTCTAAGGGATGATATACCTATCCAAAATTGAGTTCTATGAAGAGTGGGACTAGTACATTGATCCATCTATTAATGCCATAAATAAGGAAAGACTTACCACTGCCTAGGTTTCAATTTATTTATCTCTAATGAGCATGGAAAAGAGAGCTGATGAAAGCTTCAAGCAGTACACTCTGAGGTGGATAAAAGAGGCTACCTAGATTACCCTTTGTTGATAGAAAAATAGATGATTATTAGGTTTGTTGTCACATTACAAACCCCTTATTATGAGAATATAGTAAAAGACCTACTAAAGAACTTCGCAGGTGTAGTTATATTACGCAAAATAAACAATAAGGCCATGAAAAATGACTTGGACAAAATAGATACCCTTAAGGACATAAGAAAAGAAAAAATTAAGGCTGAAAAAGGGCTAAAATCTAGTGCTGGAACCAGCTCATCCATTGCCCATATTGAATTTAATATGAAGAAAATGGCTATTAAAGAGGATTATGAGATCATAAAGACTACAAACCAATGAATCTAGTACGGCAAATCTTGATACAAGCTAATTTGGTTAATAGGGCTGAAAAGACAGAAGAAGGAACTAATGACTTGTACGATTTCCATGCTGTCTATGGCCATACTCCTAAAATATGTAAAAAGTTTCATGCCATAGTTTAAAGAATGATGAATAAGGGCAGCATTGAATTCTACAGTAAAAGCAAGTGTCACATACCTAGTCAGCAAATGTTATACCATCTATCAATGCCACATAAAGGGAAAGAGCAGCCCTCTTTATAAGATTAGAAAGCCATTGGCCTTATTCAAAAACTGACTGAGAGTTAAAGCTACCCTTGTTCAGCCCATGCTGAAGATGATCATTCAATTTCCATCTCTTTTCTTTTATAAAGACAATAAGGCAATTCCTTGTAAATACAAAAACAAAACTTTAATCTCTAAAAAATCTAGTTAATAAGTAGCGAACATTAACTTTCAAGAGTAAGGGTTGTAAATCGAAGTGGCAAATGTTATGCCCCAACTACATCAATAAATCAAGTCCAGCAAAAGAACACTACTCCTATTCCTTAGGCACCAAAATTTATGGCCAAGAATCAAACTTAATAGCTACTAAAGAGCTAATAAGCAAAAAAGAAGATTCAAAATTTCTTAAGTTCATCAATCACAGCGAATATAGCATCATCGATTAGTTAAACAAGCAACATGCCAAGATATCTATGCTGTCACTACTATTAAACTTTAAAGCTTACATAAATGCTCTCCTCAAGGTCTTGGATGAGGCATATGTCCCTCCAAACATCTCTATAGGTTAGTTGGATCATCTAGTACGCAACAACATTATCGACAACTATATATCCTTTAGTGATGACAAAATAGAGGAAGTGAAAACTATAAAGCCCTTCACATCACCATATAGTAGCACATTGCCTAAGGTGCTCATTAATAATAGGTTAGTTCTGAATGTACTGCCTATATCATGCTTGAACAAGCTACATATTGATGCATTTCATATCTAGAATAGTCACATGGTTGTGCGAGCATTTGACAGAACTTGTAAAAACATCATGGGAAACATCACTATTCAACTCTAAATTAGCCCATGCATTTATGAGTTAATTTTCATGTGATGGACATCGCTTCATCATATAACTGCCTATTAGAGAGGGCCTGGATTCACTTTGCGGGGACAGTGCCATGCTGCATCAAAAGCTAAAGTTCATTATTAAAAACAAAGTTGTCAGCTTTGAAGAAGAAGAAGATATTATTACTGCTACCTTTATAGATGCCTGTTATATTAAGCACAATAAGGATGTTTCAAAATCCTTTTTTAGTTTTTGAGTTTGTCAATGCCACATATGTCAAGAAAGGATTGCCAATGGTTAAGCCTCATTTATCGAAGAGCACTCATATAGGTCTAAAGTTAACTGTTAGCAATAGAAGCCAGGCCAAAAAGGGGACTCAAAAAATATCTTTAAGAAACCGCTAAAGCTTTAAAAATTGTCAACTGACTAACAAAAAAAGGTTAAGGTTCAGGCTCAGTACATAGCAAAAAAGAAAACAAGCTCAGAAGAGCCATGGGAAGAAGATAGCCCACTTGTTGGGACAAGACTTTGGGCAAGAATCAATGATATTTCCATCATTTTGGGAAAGCTTTTATCCGAGAGGATGTGTGAATGTTGGCTCTGACAGTGTTGCACTTGTACTAAACAAGGTATTTAGGGATCTCTTTATCAACGTAATCGATGAGCTAAAGATGCCAACAATAGTTCGAGAGACTAGTTTATGCTTTCTAGGGTTTGTTCTAGTTGTTTAGACTAAAACCAAGATTCCTGTTTTGTTCAAGTCTATTTCAAAATAATGTTATGAACTAAACCTACATGCTTCCGCCCAAGAGCATAGTAGATCCTTTGTATGGACATCCTTTTATTAAGTATTGTCATTGAAAATGTTTAAGCATTACACTTTTTTTTCTTTTGTGTCCATTTCCATAATTTTTGCCAACTTTTAGACCTTTCTCTACATATTTCTCCACATATTTTTTTTTCATATTTTTAGATACCCGAATGAAAGTGACATGAATATTCATACTGAGATTTTGGATATCACTTTTGAGCAACTAATCTATATTAGTGAAGTCAAGTTCGAAAGAGATTATAAAGCAATTCCCATAGCCTCGACCTATTTAGATTAATTAAACAAGAAGAAAAACAATATTACCTTACAAAAAATGCATTGAAACCATAAACCTAGGAATGAAAGTAGATAAAAAAGAAGTCAAAATTGGAACCTTTATATACCTAATAACCCAAACTAAACTGATAAATCTCTTTTAAGAATAACAGGATTTGTTTGCCTGATCCTACCAAGACATGCTCAATTAGACACCAACATAGTGATCCATAAACTTCCCCTTAAAATTAACAGCAAGCCAATATAACAAAAGATTAGAATGATGGAACTAAAGATGCTTCTAAACATTAAAGATGAAGTAAAAAAGCAATTTGAGGTATGATTTCTCGAAGTAGCTAAATATCCTAAATGGGTGGCTACTATAATGCTATTCCTAAAAAAAGATGGCAAGGTGTGGATGCGTTTAGATTATAGAGACATGAACAGAGCTAACCCAAAAGACTATTTCCCTTTGCCTCACATTGATGCCCTAATAGGCAACATTGCCAAAAATACATTGTTTTTCTTCATGGATGGATTTTTAAGGTACAACTAAATCAAAATGGTAGCCGAGGACATGGAAAAAACTACCTTTGTGACCATGTAGGGCATTTTTTGCTACAAGGTAATGCCCTTCAGGCTAAAAAATGCCAGAGCAACTTGTCAAAGGATAATGGTAATTGTCGCCACATGCCTGGCCTTTAAAACTTTGCACGATCCAAAGGGCATGGCACAGTTGACTTAAAAATAAATGATGGTTGGTTGTAGTTGAGCCTTTGAGCTATTCCTTGATTAGGATTTTGATTAAGCATGATTAGATGAAGGGGATAGGGACTACTGAATGAGTCACCCATCCAACTGGTCCCAAATGACCACCACTAAGTGGCCATAAACTTAAAGTCGCCATTGATCATTTTAGGCTAGGCAAAATCAGACGCCTATTGAAAATAATATTATGAGTTACGAAACTTGAAACACTAATTTCAGGTCTACAAAGTCCAAAGATTCAGTGGTTGGGCTCGAGAGTTAGTTATGTGTAAGGAAGAACTAGCATCTCTACGACACCCAAAATTGATACCTACTAACTATATCTCACTTTGGTCTCATTAAATCGATTCCATTGGGTCTCTATTTAGATAATCTTTTCTAATGCATGAAGTTTTGGAAAATGTAAATCCAGGGTTTTATTTATTAAAGAAAATTAGATCACCTATGTGCCTCGGAGGTGTAAGGAACATAGAGATTTTTTTATGAAAACGTGTCCGGATTAGATTTTAAAAAATTAGATGTTTCGTATTAAGCACTAGAGAAATACCAACATGAAACATGTCTCGTAATTTTCATTTGAAAACAAATTTTAAATGTGAAAGCACAAAAACACTACAAAAGGAAATAAGTTAGTGAGGCAAAAAATGAGAAATATAATGATATCATAAACAAGCAAATACAAACAAAAGAACATAAAAAGAAAGGGGTGATTGATATGTATCTCATAATTGTCTTCGGTTATTGAAAAATAACTGGGATGACAAATTTAGAGACTAGTATGGATTTGGTAGTAATTTTAATGATGATTTTTATCAAAATAGTTGGAAACATCCGGAGGAGAGAAAATTTTAAATTTTAAAGGTAAAAACGGGGTTGGAGTTTCCCCTCAGTGAGGTGTGGTTGGAGTATCCCATAAAATAGAGTTATGAAAATAATTAAGATTAAAGTGAAAATTTAAATTTTTAATGAAAAATGAGGTTAGAGTATCCCTTTTGAGTAATAAGGTTGGAGTATACCCAAACCTAGGAAAACATTTAAGAACAAAGATAAAATTTGAATTTTTCAATTAAAAATAGGGTTGGAGTATCCCCTTTGAAATAATAGAGTTAGAGTATCTCCACTAGCAAAAATTTTACTATGAATTCCTAATTTTTGTATTTTAATTTGATCCTAGTCAAAAAGGTTTGATGTTGTGAGGAAATCAACCGAGCACATTTTTTAGACATCCGAACATCTCGATAAAAGGGGATTCAAAAATTAGGTTAAAAACAAGGGATAACATCGTGGCATCTTCATTTTTGGATTTTGTTCGGCTGCAAATGAAGACTTCAGGGGGTAAATGAGGTGTCATTGGAAAGGTAACTTGACAAGGTTTAATATAAAAATATTCCAAAAATTATAGAAATCAATTTCTAGCAAGAATCAATTTTCGAAGTTAGGCTCATCTCAGCACTAGTAGCATGTACAATTAAAAGGGCATTATGGATGTTGAAAAATCATTCTAAGCTTATCCGAGATTGTTAGATCATAGATAATACCTTTCTAAAAAGGGAATTTTATGAACATTTTGGGAAATATATTTGGAAATTTAAAAAAATCAACGGTGGGTCGTAATGGCCCTAAACAGAATATTACATGTTGGTTCCGAGGGTTTTGGACAGCAATGGTTCAAAAAATCATAACTCCCTCATCCAGAATGACTCAAAGGCAAGTAAGACACCGCTAGAAAGGTAATTCGATACATTTTGAAGGAAAAATATTAAAAAAATCAAAGGAAATATTTTGTGGTTCAAAAATGATTTTTCAAATGCAAACTACAATGCCACCAAAGCAAAAACAAAGGGATTATTCGATATTCTAATTTTTTTTGAAAATAGACTCGAGCCTAGATGTCAAAATGTCCACGATAGAAAGTAACACGGGCTTCACAAGTTAATTCCCCAATCTCGAAATAGTTTAGGATGATGGAACAACCTATTAACCATGTCACCAAAATAAACATGAGACTGAAGATCAAGGTTTAATACTAAAAAGGATTTCCTTTTTTTTAAAAAAAAATAAACATATTTCACCATGAAATCCAAAGTTGAAATATTGATTTACCCCTAAGAATGGGAGACAATTTAATGAAAGCGTTAAGTCCATGCTATTCTTCATCTATTGGAGGTAGCATGAACTTAACTTAGAAATTTTTCTAAAAATTAATTTGTAAGAGACAAGCAAACATTTTAATAGAGATATCACGAACAAAATACAGTGCATACAAAGATAAAACATGGATTAAACATGCAACATGCAAAGATGATATTTTGACATGGAAATGGGTGACATAGATGTAAGAAAATGACAAATAAGGTGCATAGAGATGATATAAACATGTTTATACAAAGGAATGGATGTTGAAGTTGTTAAAATAGGATTTTTATTTCATAAGACTCCTTAAACCACTAGAAAATGTTTGGACATGCCTAAGACATGTCAAGTTGGCCGCTTAAATATGTAATGGATATGTGTATATGCAAGAAACACAGCAAAAGATGCATGAATAGAGGCTGTGTAATGATGAAAATGAAGCATGGCGAGTTTATATATCTAACAATATCAAGGTGTTAAGAGGGTCATCAAGATCCTAGGACTACCACAACCAAGGCAACAAAGATGCATGGGAGTATTAAGAGGGTCATGGCAACATGAAGAGTTCACTAAAATGAAATGGATGATCAAAATAGAAAATACATAGGACAAGGTAAAAAATATACCAACAAAGGCTTGAAGTTTCTTCTTACTTTAAAGCAATAACTTTAAGCTCAGTCCCTTACCTTTTTTTTGCTATTATTTAGCAAGAAAAAGGTGAAAGAAAGGAGCTTTCTGGTAATGCGGTTGCTAATGGGGTGTTTTGAGGATGAAAATATGTGAAAGGTTGAGTTTTTAAAGGTGTTCTAGTGGTGGTTTTAAGAAGCTATAGGAATAGAGGTTGTTTAAAGGTGAAAAGCAATGGAACAGTGTTTTTGGTGAACTTTTGGAGCTAGAGTTGCTAGAAGATTTATGCGAATAGATAGAGAGTTTTCTGGGATTGTTGGAGGGCTTTATAGCCCTTTAGAAGATAATGCAAAAGGCATTTTTGATTTTTTTTTTTTTGCACTAGGGGACATCTCCAGCTGCCACGGTCAGTTGACTGTCTTCTTATTGGGTCTACCATGCTAAGCAAGTAGGCAGAAAGGCTGTGAAAGCCTGCCACTGGAGATATGCCTACCATACCCTCTTACACCCATATATCTTATGAAAGTGACCTTTGTCATCAATTGTTTTAGACTCTAAAAATTTGCTTGAATCCGTTAATGAACCCATAGTTAAGGTTTACAATGTTTTATGGTAGTTCCTTGGTGTAAAAACTTGTTTAAATTTGGTTTTCAAAGGCTAAAAAATCTCTCGAACTAAGCAAAAATGCCTTGGTGTATCGATACAAAACATGTTGTATCGATTCATAATGTACTTTTTACTCCTTAGTATCAATACAATGAGTGTCTATCAATACTAAGAGCAAGAAATGTTTCCAATCTTAAAACTTAGAGGCCAATATCGATACTCTATGGATTTGCATTGATACTCATGCTTGTGTATCAATACATTTTGCCAAAAGTCATAACTTTAGCTACTGCCAAGATCTGTATCGATACAAACATGCCAGGTATCGATATCACACCTTGGGTATCATGCTAAACCCTCTTGTATTGCTACTACATGTGAAAATTCAAGTTTTTCACATCGTAAAGTCCTCGTATCAATACTAGCACTCTGATATAACTTGTACATACTTGTGGCTTCTTGATTTACCTTAACGTGGTCACAAACAATAGGAAATTGATTTATGTGTTCATTTGAATAACCTTGGTGACACCATGAAAAGTGGCCTTTGATGCCTAATTTTTGCATTTTCTTTAATATGCCCCAGAGGCATTTTAGACCTTTCCAAAAAAAATTTTTCACTTGGCATTGTTTCGCCTAATAGTGCATGGTGACATGGCACCTGGCAATCGTCCCCCAGCTTTTATTTCTGTTTTTTGATTTTATCATCTTTTACCTAACTCCTAGGATGCCAAAAACTGGTCTAGAAAAAATGAGATGTCTATAGTAATATTGTTCCATAATCTCATGGACAAAGAAGTAGAGGTCTGTATGGACGATATGATCACCAAATCGCCAAAGAAGAGTGAACACATTACCAACTTATGCAAACACTTTAAATGACTTTGCAAGTGCTAATTCAAACTAAATTCTACCGAATGCACATTTCAAGCTGTTGGGCTTCATTATGAATGTAAAAGGAATAGAAGTCAATCATGACAAAGTTTAAGCCATTTGGAATCTACTACTCTTCGAACCCAAAAAAAAGTAAAGAGTTTCTTGGGAAGATTGAACCACATAGCTTGATTTGTATCTCAATTGACCAATAAATGCAATCCAATCCAATCTTTCAGCTACTTTGAAAACAAAATCTCAAAGAATGAAATGAGGAATGCTAGGAAGCCTTTGATAAAGTCAAACATGACCTTTCAAACCTGCCAATACTTATGCCATCAATGCCCAATTGACCTTTAATCTTGAATCTATTAGTTTTTGATAAGTCAATGGGCTATGTATTTGGTCAACATGATGAGTCAAGTAAAAAGGAATAGACTATGTATTACTTGAGCAAAAAGTTCATAATGTGTGAAATTAACTATTCGATAGTAGAGAAGCTATGTTGTGCTTTGGCCTAGGCCATTTAGAGGTTAAGGCAATACATGCTATACCTACTGCATGGCTGGTTGCTAAACATGATCCAATCTAGTATTTATGTAAGGCTCCTACATTATTAAAGAGATTAGCTCGGTGCAAGTCTTGCTCTCTGAATACGACATCGTGTATGTAGACCAGAAAAGCATAAAGGGCAACATAATGGCGGACTTCTTAGCAAGCTGAGCAATAGATGACTATCAACCTTTACACTTTTAATTTTTTATTGAAGATTTGATGTGCATATCTAAGGTAAAAGACGCTTTCTATACAATTCATCTTGGAAAATGTACTTTGATGAAGCTTCATATGCATTAGGGCATGAAATCAGGGTAATTCTTATTTCACCAATTGAAAACTTCTACCCTTTCCAACTAAAAACTTTTACCCTTTCACTGGAAGATTAAGCTTCAAATGTACTAGCACTATAGTACTTTGATGAAGCTTCAAATGCATTGAGGCATGGAATCAGGATAATTCTTATTTCACCAAATGAAAACTTTTACCCTTTCATTGCAAGATTAAGCTTCGAATGTACCAGCAATATAGCTAAATATGAAGCCTGCATCATAGGACTCCAAGTGACCAACAAAAGGGGTATCAGGACTTTGTAAGTACTTGGAGATTCAACCTTTATCATCTACAAACTAAAAGGAGAATGACAAATGCATGATACTAAACTAATTCATTACAAGAAACTGGTCTTAAAACTTAAAAAGGAAGTTAATGGTATCAGCTTTCAGCATTACCTCAGAAAGAAAACCAAATAGCCGATGCCTTGGCCACTTTATCTTCCATGTACAAAGGAAATCAACAATTAAATGTTGCTCCTATTCAGATGAGCATTTATACAAGTCCTGCATATTGCTAAAATGTTGAATAAGAAAAGGACTTCCTACCATGGTATCATGACATCCTTTAATACATTAAAGTTTAACAATCCCCCAAGTGTGCTACTAAAACTAATAAGAGAACCATTTGAAGAATGGTTGTGAGCTTTATTTTGGATGGTGGAATTTTATAAAAAGGTTAGGATCAGATGCTACTCCCGTGTGTGAATGCCTCCAAAGATGAAAGAATTCTTGAAGAAAACCATGAAGAAATCTATGGTGCACACATCAATGGAGATCAAATAATGAGCAAGGCATGTGATTGGGCCATTATTGGTTGATACTCAAAAAAGATTGCATTGACCATGCTCGAAAGTGCCACAAATGTCAAATCTATGAGGAGAAAATCCATGTCCCACTATCACCTCTGCTTTTTATGGCATTTTTATGGCCTTTTTTTTATGTAAGCCATGGATATGATTGGACCGATCACCTTTAAGGCTTTTAACAAACACCACTTTATTTTGGTTGCTATTGATTATTTTACCAAGTGTGTAAAAGTGGCTTCTTATGCCAATGTCAACAAGTCCCTTGTATGCAAATTTGTGAAACGGGACATTATCTGTAGATACAGGGTTCTCGAACAAATCATCATCGATAATGCATGTAACTTGAAAAATAAGATGATGCAAGCAGTCTGTTCCTAGTTTAAAAATTCTACATCATAACTTAATGCCATATTGTCTGAAAATGAATGAGGCAGTGAAGCAATTAGAAAGAATGTTAAGAAAATAGTTAAACAAATGGTTGAAACATATAAAGATTGGCCTGAAAAGTTACCTTTTGCATTACACATCTATTGTATAGTTGTTCAAACATATAGAGGTGCCACCCCATTTTCCTTAGTTTGTGACATGAAAGCTATTCTACTTATCGAGGTTAAAATCCCCTCACTTAGAGTCTTGACAGAATCATAACTTAAAGAAATTGAATAGGTCAAACTCTAATATGAACAACTTAATCTCATTGAGGAGAAAAGAATGAAAGCCATCTTCACAAGCAAATGTATTAAAAATGCATGATAAGAGCCCATAACAAAAAGGTTCATCCTCTCAGTTTCGAGAAGGTTACCTACTACTCAAACAAATCCTCTCAATTCATAAAGATGTTTAGGAAAATGGACTCCCAGTTGGGAGGGGCCATGCATGGTTAAGCGTGTGTTTTCTAAAGGAGCTATAATTTTAATTGAGATGGATGACAATGATTTGCATAATCTTGTCAATTTTGATTCCATCAAGAAACACTACGCTTAAAAGGATTCTATGATTAAAACTCGAAAAGACGTCCTATCTTTCTTTTTTTTCAAAAAAAAAAAAGAGAGCATCCAGGAACTTGCTCAAGCTGAAAACCTAAAAAGTAGACATAAGCAACCAAAATCTCCCTTAGATTTAACCTAGTCTAGAACCATTCTTCCTTGACCAAATCACCAAATTACAACCTGACCCCTTACTCCTTGCTAACCTTGTCTACTGAATCTTATTATTGCCTATGCCGAAAAAATAATGTCTACCTAACCTCAAGGCAACTATCCCACCATGGGGCAATCTAAAAAATCTTCTCGTGAGTTGGCCAACAATAAAAAGGATTAATCACAAAGAAAATGGTATCCAAAATCATTCAGTAAAAAATTCATGTCATCGACATTAGGGGCTAAGTAGCAAAAAAGACCACTCTTGACTCTTTTGTAACCACATATCTTTTTTGACTCTTTTGACCCTTTTGAATACAATCACCTGATTTTTGTCAAAGTTTTGTTGTAACTCTTACATCCTATGTTGCATCGTGTTTATCATTTAATTGATAATGCTTGATAAATGAATAAAATTGGTAACAAGATTTCCTAGCATTACTTTGAAAGAGGGAAAACTCTTAGGAATTTTGTTTCATGTCTAAAGATTAAGAATGAACCTTGAAACAATAGTTAGTCTTACCTTTAAACCCTCACATCCTAGAAACGTGCTCAAAACCTTTTCCTCAGTAAACCTTAGCTTAAAGGTAAGGGGGAAAATCATTTTCCAATTGCCATCTAAACAACTAGAGTTTAGATCAAACCACTGGGATCACTAAAAACCCCTAAATCAGAATTGACAAAAGAAATTATCCATACTTGCCAATAAACTCAACTCAACAAGAAGTCCTTAAACATGAGCTACTTAAGCTCTTCGTACCTTCTAAAAATAGTCTTAATAATTAAAACCTCAAAAATCTAGAACAAGATTATGGAATCATGGAAAAGACATTACCCTATCAAACTTGATAGGGTAATGACTGAGACAACCAAAATCAATCGCCGGACTAGTCTCTTGAAGCTATCACTTTTGCATCACTTAAGCATGTATTTGTATCTTCATGCATCTTTCACACAACAATTAACATTCTTTAGCTACAAACTCCTACTGATAAAAGCCAAAGTAGCAAAAAACTTTAGATACCAATTCCCATTCTCAAAAAGCACTAAAGGTTTTAGTTAAGAAACCCTAACCTCATAATATTACAAATTGAAAGCTATCTTGAAAATTTAGAGGCTTAGCTGTAATTTTTGCTTTTTAGGTCACCTTTAATATTCTAATTATCTATTTAGGGTAAAATTGTCATTTCTTATCATTTTTAGGCTTTACAACGGTAACCCTTAAGGGCATTTTGGTAATTTATCTTAGAAAATAGTCTTAGGTAATCATCAGGGATTCTTTCATGGAAGAGGTGTGCATTAGAGACAGGTTCGTCTCTTATGATCATTTTCAAGTCTTTTATGGGTAGCAAGATAGTTTCACATTAAAAGTATACCTAGGGTCTTTTTGGTAATTTTGCTTTAAAACTGACTCCTTTAGAGTTACTAAGATACTTTTATGTTGAAGGTATTCTGAGGGACATTTGGGTTTTATCGACCATGTATGAGTCCTTTGAATCTAGTTTCATACGTGTACTTGAAACTAAGTTTTAGGATAAAAATTAATATTTTAAATAAAACTAAAACTTTTAGAAAATTAAGGCAATGCCTCTAATTTAAAATAATATGTGGAATTTGTCTCAGCATATGAGAGGGGTTCTACGAATTATTTTAATAATGAAATATTCTTTTCAAAATGCAAATCAAGACTTTTTCAAGTTTTGTAAAAATAAAACCTTTTGTATTCCTCTGGCTCTTTAATGGGGGACAAAAGATATTTTGGTTTTAAAAACATCTCGTATTCCTTCTACTTTCTAGTGGGTACGAAAAGAATGATAAAAAACTTTAATGTTCTTTTGGTTCTCTAGTAGGGTGCAAAAGATCTTTTAATTTTTAAAAATTTTAAAAACTCAATTTTCTCTAGTAGAATAATAAATTTAAAAATTTGAAAAATTTTGAAATATGGGAATCATAATTAAATATTAGATATGAAAATCGAATAAAAATGCAACTTTAAGTTAACTCATAATTAATAAGTATTGATTTCCAGGCATTATGAGAGGGATCGATACTTACTCGTGATTGTAACCAACTCTTGGACCCTTTCATGCAATCTCAAGTATTTTCACAGATCTTGGAGTTTGTTTTTATGGGTTTCATAATCCTAGAAAAACAAACTCCAATAGGCGACCAATCTCACCTAGCCAAATTAGATTGGTGGCGATTCCAAAATAAATTATTATTTTATAACAACTATTTAGGGTTAAGTTGAGTGAGCAAACCATCTCAATAACTCAATCCCTGGAAATAAAAACAAGAATAATTGGCCCCCAATAAAAAATATAATAAAAATAACTAAAATAATGATATATTAATGCATATAAGAACAAGGGGCAAACTTGGCTTTTTAAGTTGGGCTAGTTAGCATTCACATTTAGGCCATGTTGCGACACATACGCCTAGCCTATCAGTAAGCCCAACTTGGAGTAGCTCACAACTAAACTCTTTTGACTTGATATAGTTAGGGCCTCTAGCCCAGCCCTTTTAAGTTATATGTTAGATAATTTAATGCATAACTAAATTTTCTAACCTAAGTAAAACAAGTTTTCTTCATGTAAATAATATTAAATAATTAATTAAATAATCATAAAATAATTATTTAATTTTCCAAATACAATTATTTGGCTTTATTTAGTAATATCACTAAAACCATGTCCATAAATTGATATTATCTTGATAAGACATTCTTATATTTATTGCCATATAAGATATCTCTAAATAGATGCCATAAATCTAATTTATGTCTTAAATTATTTTTAATTGAACTTATTCAATTAAGTCCTCCTTATTATACCTTTTATTTAATTAGGTCATACTTAAATTAAATCCTAGTTTTAATACAATAGATTATCTTATTGTGTATAACCCATTAGGTTTCCATCATAACAATAATAAATATAATTACCAACTAAGTGCATTTAGTTTATAGACCATGATTACCTTTTAGCAAGGCATCATGGCCACTCGATATGTAGAAAGCATCAATATGACCTCTTAGGAAACCTTTCAATAACCAACCTCTCATTATACTTTAGCCATTTCACCAGATATCCTGGAAAGAGCATGAGCATGTGTAGTGCCTAATTACGTATCAATCCATACTAGTTGCTATAGCTTTCAATTAGCCTCATGAATTTAGAGAAATAGTTTCTCCTATATTTATCATGCGTTGACCAACAACTTTATCGAGTTAACCAAAGCAAAAAACATATAAGATATGTCTCCACTATCACTCAGAGTGGTGAATCCGCTTTGAGTCATTCATTCACCCACCATATGATTCATTTTACACCCAACATACCCTACCTTAAGCATTCATCCATTGTGGACCCATTTTACATAAATCTACATATGACGCTCCTTGCTAGAGATGACTTGGTATCATAAGTTTGAGAACTAATATACACAATTAGTACATAAGAACATATTCCATAGATACATAGGTGACTTACACCAAATGGATTTCTCATACAGACGATGATCAGTGAACTTGTTTCCATAAAATAAGTAACCATATGCTATCTCCAAGTAACTTTATATTTCAACCTCTATAAGATCAAAAAGTTGCATGGATCAAATGCATGAAGGCTTAGTATATGCTAGTCTTTATGCATTGTCAATGCCCTATCTTTACAATATGATGACTAGGAATATTTTTAGAAACACTGCTTTGATGCATAAGGATTTCATTATCGTAACTCATTACAAACTCTGCAAGGCCATTATGTTTCATGGGCTTCATCTAATTAGTGTTTACATGATTGTCAATTACTCTAATAAAATGAAGGTAAACCTTAAATCACTAACTAAAGTGATTGGTTTGCATTATTAACTATTATATGCTTTATCCAATCCAATTGGCTCTAAGGCATATACTAACACCTTGATGCATCAATATAATAGCCATTTGTATTGATGCGCACTAAGGTTTTGAGTTAGTCTAGCTACTACCAAGCATTTTATTGATACAAACACTTAGGGTATCGATATACATTTAAAAATCATGTTAAAATTATTTTCTTTTTTTACTTTAAAACATTTTAAAACTTTTTTCAAAACTTTTTTATATCAATGTATGCATTGGAAACAAATTTTTAAGTGTTTAAGGAATTAAACACATTCAAGTATTTTTTTGAAGTGTTTTCAAAATAATTCAAGGAAAAATACTAAGTTGAAAATATCTAATTACAAGCTAACTGAGTTTTAATTATATCAAAACCAAAGCTAGTATAGCTAACATCTTTGTTTTTAACCATTTTTAAAAATTTTTTCCAAAAATGTTTTCCTCTCTCCTTTTGTCGATTTTATTTAGTTTTCTTTAAAACTCTTATGCCTTAATCATAATAAAAGTCTAAGATTGTCTCTAGCTATAAATTAGTTATTTCTTTAAGTATTCAAAAATTTTATGAGATACATTCTAAATTGACCTTTTTTAAATTATACGTTGTGATTAACCTCTCACATGCATACCAAAAATGACAAATGCATTCATGAAAATCTAACTTATATTTTAAACTAACCTAAAGCAATATTCTTGGATAAGGGCCTTTCTTGAGCCTTTTGTCATTCCATTGGAAAATATGTTGGAATTAGTGCCAAATATGAAAATACCTTTTTCAAGCATAAAACTTGACAAATAGTTTTTAGAGCAAAATTTCATATTCTGCTGAACTCCAAAAAATGTGAAAAAAATCTTGAATTCACAAAATGCAGGTTATTTATTTTAAAATTCATTACAACACTAAGGGGATTATAATTAAATGTCAAACTAAAATTGAGAAACTCTAACTTTAAAAAAATATGGCTAGATATGACAAAAGATATTAATTCAAATTATAATGATAAATATCTAACTATATATGAAAATCATCATGAGGGTTTTCATGGTAAGAGTCCATCTTTTTTGTTTCAGTTTTGGAAAAATTACAAAATAAGTTATTAATATTAAAATTTTTTTTAAGTTTAAGTGATTATTGAAGGGACTTTGCATCTCAATAAAGTTTGGCCTCATGCATATATTGAATTTCAAAAATCAACAAAATATCAAGAAAAGAGTAACGAAAGTAGTAAACAAAGAAATAGATGGATTTTCTTCTAGATCATTGGAGAAGGACTTACATATAGTAAACAACAAAAATTTTCTTTCAACATACAACAATCTACATGTTAGAAGGTTACCTTAATTTTTGATGTTAAAATCTAGAATAAAAAATCCCAAAAAAATCTTGTAGAAATCGACAATGGCTTTCTTAAGGATTTCTTGAAGACCACAAGCAACACATATATCCCGCCTCTAATCGTTATCCACACAGGTAGCTGTTGAAACCTTTTTAAGGCCTAATGGTTCTATAGTGCTAGCTAGAATGGTTATCAACCCTCAACCAAGAGATGATCTTTCTTATTTTTACTAATTAAGAACCAAAAACTATTCCTGAAAGAGATTGATGCACAAACCAATAACAAAAATGGAAAAAGGTCCAACAACAATAACCCATGAAAATATTTTCTCTTAGTTGGGCAAGAAAAGAATCTTTGATTTTGCTATCCCATCAAGTCTTTATACATTAGCTTACTCCTAATCCTAGTAGGACCTAGGAAGAAGAGTTTTAACCTACTAAATTGAATGAAACTTTTTCACCTTTTTTTAGGTGTTTTAATTTAACCAACCCTAGTTTCAAATAAAATTTATGGTCAGCCCTTCCAACCATGCTAGGCCAAAAATCCCATCCTAATTGGGCCAAAAGAATCTGCCCAGAGCTTAGACCACAATCTTCAGTTCAGTGTGATGGGTTTTTGGGGTAAACTTGTGTTTTCATGAATTTAATCCAATCATTTAAATTCCTTATTTATCTAAATAAATATGCAATATGTATTTAATAAATGTAATCATCAAATAATTATAAAAATTAAATAAATAAATTGGAAACACAAATTAGCTAGTATACACATATCCCTATGGATTTTATCACTATAAAATCTTTGATATATTTAAAACTATTTTTAACTTAATTTTAATATTAGTTAGCATTATTTATCAAATAATTAATATTCCAATAATATTCTAGGGGATATAGGTCAATATATGTGATAGAGAAATTTGATTCATATTCAAAATCCTATTTCAACTAGGACAAGGATTATCCACCTTAATATAACATATATTAGTTTAGATATTATCTCAACAAAACAATCTTATTTTAATGTCTTAAATAGACAACATAAAATCTTTCATGAATCTAATTCTGTCTTAATTAATTAAATTATTTAATTAAGTCCTCTATTCAAATCATCTTTTACCTAATCAAGTCATACTCATTAAATCCTAGATTAAATCTAATAGGCTCATCTTATGGCATATGACCCATTAGGATCCCAACATGTTGGCAATGAGCACAACAGCTCATCATGTTCATAGATCAAAAGCAAGATCTAGCAACTCATCATGACCATCTAAAGTTGAAAAGTCAATGTCAGCTTATAGAAACTTTTCAGTAACTAGCCTATTAGTGTAATACTATCCTCTCACCATAAATCCTAGATTGAAGATAAACATGGTGCAATGTCTACCCAAACCTTTATCCACATTAGTTCTTGCAACTCATGGTTAATGATCACGGATCTATGAGAAACTATTCCTTACAATCCATTATGCTCTAGCTAAAGACTTTAATCGAATTAACCATAGTCAAGAACATTCCAGATATTTCTCTAAAGTCACTTGGAGTGGTGAATCTTCTCTAAATCACTCATTCATGTGCCATATGATTCATGTTATACCCAAACCACCTTACCATAAGCATCCATCTATTATGGACCCATTAGTGATGGAATTAAAGCATAACACTCCTCACACATGATGACCTAGTATCGCAAGTAAAAAGATTATTATACACGACTATCACATGAGAACAATGTCCATATACGTTTGAGTGACTTATACTAAATGGATTTCTCATTTAAGCCACGTTTAATGAACTTGTTTTCATAAAACAAGCATATATATGCTATCACCAATTATTTTTATACTTCAACTTATGAGATTAAAGGGTTACATGCATCAAGTTCCCAAAGGTTTAGCATATGTTGGTCTTTGTTGATTGTTAGTGACTTGTCTTGACAATACGATAACTAAGAATATTTTTAGAAACATAGCTTTGATGCATAAGGATCTCATCAACATAACTAATTACATTTTTTGCAAGGCCATTATGTTTCATTGGCTTTATCCAATTAGCATTTACACTAGTTTCAATTATACCATTAACATGAAAGAAAACCTTTGTTACATAAACTTTGTAACAAGTATGTTTTTATTTGACTATGTATCCTATGTCCCAATCTGATTGGATTAAGGGCACACACCAACATCTCCCACCTACAATTGAAGCAATAGTATTGCTCTATGCGGAGTATATGTCTAATTCATTAATGACAATCCTTATTATCATGTCATCAAACCATTTAGACCTTAATAAGACTGTGATTCCATTCAAATGGCTCAATTATTAGGAATAACTATTGGAATCAACTTATTAGCTTAATAATTAATGATCCCAAATAAATCATTTTGGAAGCCTTAGAAAAATGATTTGTTTAATGGTTTTCAAATTTAAATATGTAATCTCTCTAGTTTGAAACTCTTTCCAAAATTACATCTAAGTATGTATAACTATAGTTTGCCACTTACTCATGAATATTTGTAAACACTTTATTTTGTCCGGGCCTCTAATTAACTTTTTCCTATTATAGGGGTTAAATGGAATTTTCTAGATCTGAATCCTCTTAGATATGTTAAAGATGATAGGAAGGTCTAATTGAGGTTTTGATTAGTTTCCATAAGCTTAGTTTAACAAGGTGTATGAGCTTAATTGTTTGATTTAAGAGGTCAGTGCCTAATTTGGAAAACCAAGACCTAGGTTTTGAAAATCTAAGAATGTCAAAAGTTACTGGAATTTTTCTCCTAAGGTGATTAGAGTATTTATTGAGGTCATTAGGATGAAAAAGAGACATGTCCTAAAGGTTATAGTCAAAAGTCAATAAAGTGGCTAAGTTAACTTTAAATCAAGTCAACTATAAAAAGTCAATATTTTGCCTAGAATTGGATTTTGAAATTGAAAGAGTTCTACAACTTAGATCTCAAAGTTGATTACACTAAAATGAAATTGAATATTGACTTTAGGTGAAGAAAGTGTAATCAAGACTGGGTTATGAAAGGACCTTAGGAATTTAGAGTGCTAGGAATTCCCAAGGGCCTAACCCAAGATGTCCGAGATAGGAAATTTTAGATTTTTCTGAGGAAGGTCATTAACATACATTTTTACTATAGGATGGAACATTCAATTACAATTTTGCCTAGACAAATAATAAGTAATTGAATAGAATACAAAGTTGTACAAGACCAGCATATAACTAAGCCTTGTCTAAATTTCAATATGTGATTAATGTGCTAATTTTGTTCATCTGTTCATTAATGGCACTAATGTAATTTCCCTTAAAATTAGTTAAGAGATAGTAATTAAGCTAAGATCACCCTAGGGTGATTAAAGGTTAAATCACCAATTTCAAGGCTTATAAATAGGGGTGATAGCCATAATTTCATGACTTTTAAATACTTAGCTAATTTTAGAATTTCTAGAATATTCTCTTTTCTCTCAAGTTTTCATCATCTTTGGGAGAAGATCTAGCTTAGAATAGGTATAATTTCTTACTTTTCTCTTTGATTTCATTTCAATTTCATGATTTTAACGATCAATTCCTACTTATTCTTACTTAGTAAGTTACAACCATGATTATTTTGACTTCTTGAAGATTTGGCCAACTTGAATCTTGATGCTATAATGTGTTTAGAGAACCTAACCCAGTGTTTGACTAGGACAATTTCACTAAAGTTAGGTTTTGACCAACATGTTTTATAGACCTGGCAATTTGTGTCATCGTGTTATGTTTCATGTCGTGTCTCATTTTTTATACTACATGTTTACTTGATACATGAACATGACATGATTACAGCATGAATAACACGATTCATACGAATAACACAAAAACATGATTAAGACAAGAATTACACGAAAACATGATTAGGACATGAATTAACATGATATTGTCAACCAATCTACCAATCAACTTCCTTTTTCCTCTATTTTCAAGCTATTTTACTTTCTAACTATTTCTTCACAAATTACAAGTTACAAATTACAATTCACACCATTAAGAGCCATAATTTAAAATATAAAAAAAATTTGTTAAAATTAATATAGTAGCTTATTAACATTAACTAGTACTTCTTATTTTCCAATTACTAATCTACTATTTACTAATAATAATAATGAGTTAGTAGCATACTACAAATATATGATCATCTTAATAGTTTAATATGAGATTTAAATTAACAAACCTATTTTACTATTAATTAATAAGATTGAGCCTATACTTTACTTAGTTTATAAAGTGATGGTATACTATTCTTATATTTATATTATATAACATTTAAGTAATTATTTATAAATTATAATCATAATATATTGGAAATTGTATGAACAAATCATGTTGGTTATATTAACATTTATCTTAATAATTATATTATTACTAATAACTAAAGTAAAATAGATATTAATTAAATGCTTAAAGTAGTTTTTATATATTAAATAAGTTTTTTAATTAAAAGTTTAAAATAATATTTATATGTTATATATATTATATAATTATATTGAAAATTAACATATTTTATATATAAATTTGTTTATTTAAACGTGTCTGCCTATTTATGACATGTTAAACATATTAATAGATATGATGAACATGATTATACGTTTACAATATGATTAATTAACCATGTCTTAATCATGTAAACAGTAGATATGACACGATTACACATTTATGACATGATTACACATGAAAATTTCATGTCATAAACATATCGACACAATTATGACAAAAAATACGATTATATAAAACCCATGCACGATTAAAATGTGTCATACGCATGTCGTGTTTTCATGTTGTGTCAAGAATTGCCAGGTCTAATGTTTTGTTATGATCTTTATGATTTAAGTTCAACTGAGCTAGTATTTGATGATATTAAGCTGAAATCTTGAAGTTTAAATGATGAAATCATAATTTTCTAGTTTAATATGGTATTCCAAAAAAGGGAGCTTGGTTTGGCTAGCTTAGATTATCTTAATCTTGAGCTTAATTGATTCAATTTTGCATTATCTTGCTAATTTGAGCTAGTTTAAACTAAAATCTAAGAAGATAGGACTTGAACCTAGTGCTAAATAGTGAAATTCTAGGTTCTTGAACTAGGTGAACCATTCAAACAAGCTAGACTAGCTTCCTCTAAGTTCAGCCATGGTGGAATTAAGGGGACTTTGAGTGGGCTTCACATAATCAATGCTTAATTAGTGATGAATTAAGTTGAATTGAACTTAGGTAAGCTAAAATTAATGCTTAATTTAATGAATTTGAAGCTTACTTGTTCAATTATTGAGCTTAAATGTTGAAAGCATGATTTGATTGTTAATCATGTTAATTAAATTGAATCCAAGCTTGTTTTCTTGTGTTTAATTGTTAATTGATGATAATTTAATGAGAAATTGATGTTTAGATTAGTTTAGTTAGATTTGACTATGTTGAATTATGTTTAGAATAGGTCTTCTGGATGATTAGTGGTTATAGTTGTTCGAACCATAGGTTAGTATTCTATCTGTTTGATAAAATGCATATTAGGGTGTTTAGGTTGCATAAAAACCTTGGTTACTTAAAAGATCCCCTATAGGCAAGCTTTGGTTCACTTAATCAATAGGTGAATGAATGTTTGGTTTTGTTTAATGAGCTCTTTTATAAGTAACTTGGAGATATTAAATAAAATAGCTTGAATTAACACTGATTTGTAGCAAAAATAAAAATATTTTTAAGTGTTTAAATATACTTAGATGAGTCTAAACTTGGTGAGCCTTAATATGGGTCACTAAGTAATGTTTAGGTGAGTCAAATTATGTTGTTTAAAGTCCTTTTGGGTGTTGGTTTCAGCACACAAGTTAATGGCATTGATGTGCTATTCAATTGCTAAGAATAAATAATAATGAATAAAAGCGATAAAAGCGAACACACTCACATGACTCCAAAGCATATCGCCAGAGTTGAAAACATAGTTCTAGGTCATAACACTTGGTGGTCTTTGTTGATTTCTCATATAGGACGTTTGTAGATTCTATTTGGCCTCATTACTAAATGTTTGAATGTCTAAAAATGTGTCTTAAAAATTTGACAAAAGGCTTCATGATCATAAGTTACATTAGAGTTACTGTGGTAGTCTAGCCCTATAGTCTCAAAAAAAGATAAATTTTGATTAGGTTATAGGCATTAGGAATTTTATTTAATATTTTCCCATAATTTTCATTGATTGGGCTACGTAATAAGCTATTAAAGTGTTCGATTTCATGATAGGATGAAAACAGTAAAATCCTGGACCATGAGTAGTTTGTATAGCTCTGTTTTGGCCCTTGATTAGCATTATGAACTTTTTGATAAGGATAATCACTTTTGTATATCGAATAATTAATCACATAATTATTAATCTTATAGTCATGCAACTAAGAACCTGTGACTGCACTCCTAATTATATATCATACTACGTAAGCTTTATAAATAGCCTTTTAGTCCAATGACCTTGTCATAGGTGTAATACCCTCGTATGATATCTGTGATCAATTTAAGTTTAAACTTCGTTTTACCTACTTGATCACATATCTTAATGTTCCATTATGCTTTCTATGTGAAAATGATTGTTTACCACATGTGAACAATTTATCATTTCATAAACAAATGACTGATGCCTTGTCCATTTTCACTATCTCATATAATGCCTTTTAAAAGGATAACCTTAACTCTTATATAGGAGCTATGATTCCATATCTATAGGTAAAGCTCTCATCGAGTATAAGTCATATACCCAATGGACCGATCTAGTAGCTTACTACCTCAAGATGTTTTAGCTTTGTTTTTTCAAAGTATAGAAATTAACTCTATTACTTAGGATTAAGGTAATTACATAATGAACGTCAAAAGTAAATTAATCCAATTAAAAGGACTTATTAATGGATTAATTGCACTTTAGTCCAATCTGATTTATCACCTTTTCTAGGCAATATTTCTATGTCTCTACTTAGGAGTAAACCAATTCTAGATACTTAAGACAAGCCATCTCCCTAATTGGGTTTAGAAGATATAATAGTCTTGACAAAAGTTAATTGCTCACATTAACCCCATATACTACGGACTATCAATTTGGACTACTTACCTTAGAATTTTGTATTCCTACATATAAAGTCAATAATATGCAACATTGTAATGATATAAACATAAGCAATCAATAAGCCATATTTGCTTACATTTACTTTAATATGTAAACTACATAAAGATGGAATAGCAATGATGTAATGATAAAACTCAAATATATAAATATGATTAACTAGTTCAAACTAATAAAATATATCAAAAAGCCTTTCATTCTTAGGGCATTGCTAAAAATGTCCTACTTGCCCTAAAAGGGCAAATGATTCATGTCTCACATCCCTAAGCCCTCAATGTGCTTTTCAAAACTCCTAGCCACCAAAGTTTTTGCAGAAGGATAAGCCAGGTTATCCATGGGCACGATTTTACAAACTTTAACAACTCCACCCATCCCCAACTCTCTTGTAATGTGGTACTTTTGTAGTCTCTAAATTCCTTGGTATTTTTTATTGCTACACAATTATCACAATAAAGTGTAATAGGTCTATATATACAAGGAATTACCTTAGGGTCTCCAAAGAACTGGTGAAGCTAAGTTGCTTCCATATATGTTTCAAAGGTAGCTATATACTTAGCTTCCCTCATAGATAAACCGTACATGTTTTTTAACACTTTTTCACACAATGGCACCTCCTTCTATGGTAAATATAAACCCTAAAGTCAATCTGCTTAAATCCTTACAAGTTTGGAAGTTTGAATTTGTATATCCTATGGGTGTTAGGTTTACTCTACATATAGTTCCTCATTCTCTTAAGATGCTTGAGTATATTCTTTACTGCTTGCCGATGCTTTTTGCTATGATTCAACTGATATTGACTTATACCAATCACATAACAAATATCTAGATGTGTGCAAAGCATAGCATACATGAAACTATCCATAGCGGATGCAAAAGGGACTTTCTTCATACGCTCTTTTTTTTTTTTTTCAGATGCTTTAAATTTAAAGAAAGAGTGAATCCTACCATAGAAGGTTGTAAACCTTTCATGCCATCTTGTAGTGCATAGGTTTTGATAATTTTGTCTATGTATGAAGCTTCAGACAAAGCTATCATCTTATTTTTTTGATCTTTAAAGAGATGAATTCCTAAGACGTAATTAGCTTCCCCAAAATCCTTTAATTCAAACTATTATGATAGTTTAACCGATGATAAGTTACCTACATCATTCCTAATAAGTAGTATGTCATCAACATATTAGACTAGAAAAACCTTTTTAACCTCTTTGGTACATTTATAAACACGAGGTTCATAATGTTTTGCTCAAATCCAAAGACTTTAATCACTTGATCAAATCTTTGGTTCCATGAATCAGAGGCTTACTTTAATCCATAAATATACCTAAGTAAATTGCAAATTTTCACTTATTGCAGGTTGCATGGTATAGTTGTTTTTGTCAAGATAACGATTCGAAAATGCTATCTTGATGTCTATTTGTGAAATCTCGTAATCAAAAGCTATAGCAATGGAAAAAAGAATGCAAATAGACTTTAGCATCACAATAGGCAAAAAGGTTTTGTCAGAGTCAATGCTAGCCATTTGTCTGTATCCGTTTGCTACCAGTCTAGCCTTTATAGTTTTAGCTTTTCCTTTGGCATTCCTGTTTTTCTTGTAAACCCAGTTACACCTATGGGTTTTAACCTTTTAGGAAGGTTTACAATCTTCCAAATCAAGTTTGATTTCATAGAATCCATCTTAATGTTCATAGCCTTTTGCTAGAGCTTTGCGTCAACATCCCTCACGGCTTCATCATAGGTTATAGTCTCATCTTCATGTTCCATGGTCTTAGATTGATAAATCTTGCCATCATACATCAAGAAAATAGGTTTCTTAAAAGTCTTCCTACTACAATGAAGCTTCATAGGTGGTTGATCGTTTGCTTGTCTTTCCTCAAAACTTGGAGTAGGATTGAAGACTAAAATTTATGAAGTAATTTTATCTAATGACGATTCTTTGAGCTCCACTTTACTTTGAGGCTTAAAGTCATTCTCGAACTCTCCTCAAGGAAAGTTATAGAGGTTGAAATAATGACTTTTTTTTCTTCGAGGTTATAAAATAGTCCTCTTTTGTTCTTTTAGGATACCCTACAAACATGCATAATTCTGAACGTGATTCCAACCTCTTTGCATCCTTATCTAATACCTGTGTCAGGCACCCTCATATTTTTATATGTCTAAGGGACGGTTTCTTGCCCTTCCACAACTTGTATGGAGTTTTAGGAGCATACTTAGTTCGAACTTGGTTTAAATTGTAACATGCCATTTGTAGTGCATATCCTCATAAAGATAATGGTAGCTCTGAATAACTCATCATGGATCGTACCATATCTAGTAAGGTTTTATTCCTTCTTTCAACTACATTATTCTGTTATGGAGTACCAGGTGCAGTCAATTAGGACAAAATCCCATTCTTTATGAGGTATCCTAGAAATTCATTAGGGAGGTATTCATCACCTCAATTGGATTGAAGGGTCTAATGGATTTACTTGATCGCTCCTTTACTTTCGCATGATACTTTTTGAACTTGTTAAAGGTTTTGCTCTTGCAATGCATTAGGTATACATGTCCAAACCTTGAGTAGTCATCTATGAATGATACACAGTACTCATATCATCCTCGTGCTTTGACATTTATAGGGCCACACACGTTTGTGTACATAATTTCTAAGGGATCTTCGGCCTTTATACCTTTTGCTCCAAAAGACCTCTTAGTCATTTTACATGCAATACAAGATTCATATTAGGGAAAATATACCTTCTTTAGAGATTCTGATGGACCATTATTCACCAATTTTTGAATCCTTTCTCGGCTAATATGATGAAGTCTTACATGCCAAAGGTACACCTTATTAGAGTAAGAAGTTTTTAACCTTTTTAAGTTCGTCATTAGTTTAGTGTCTAGCATTTAGCACATCTTTGGTTTAATCAAATTAAGATTATCATCCATCTATCCAAAACAAATAAAAGACTTGTTTTTACAAATCACTATAGGTTTTCTTGTTAGAAATATTGATCAGATATGTAGTGAAAATTTTAAATTTTTTTAATTTTAATCTAATCGTATTAAATTATGTTGTTATATAAAATAAAACCATCTTAATTAATTACCTGAGTTACAGATCTGAAGATGCCATCCAAGAATTCGTCAATCTTTGTGAAAGCTTCAACCAACTAGCTTTCTCCATTATTCTTCAATTCATGGATGGTAAAGTGTGTGGGCACTCTTTGTCTCGATCAACTCCAGGTTCGTACGGCTTGATTCTCCCTAATGATCATTTTATGCCACTAGGTTTAGAATCACAAGATTTGTGATTAGAAACCTCTAGGTGTGTCACCAAAGTCTAAAGAAAATTTTTATACATAAGCCTCTTATTTATATTAAATAACAAGATAGCCCTAATTTTAATTTTAATTACAATAATTATTTTATTAATTCTATTAAAAACCTGTATGTCGCACTAACCCTATTTAAGTGCCTATTATAGTTTGGCCCAAATCCTAATGTCCATAGACAAATTTTTGCCCAAATTTATTTTATAAAATTTAGTCTGTTTAATCTAAATACTAATTGATTCTCATTAAATTGTTAATTTTATTTAGCCCGAGAATTATTCATGACTCCAATTCTAATTTGAAATAAAATCATGGCAATTTTATTCAAATAGTATTCTATACTAATTATCAAAATAAAATAACTATAATAAAATAATTATTTAATCATGAATTAAATTAAATAAATAAATAAAATAATTTTTTATTTTATTTAGAATATTATTTATATCTAATTTATAAATAAATATTTAAACAAGACCTAATAGATATTAAATTAATTATATATATAATTAATTTCCCATATCTATTGAATTTAAATTAATTCTTATATTTATCAAAAGATAAATTATATGACTAGTTATTGTCTAAATAAATATTTGATCAAATTAAATATATATATTCTAAATAAATAATGCAAAAAATTATTTTCATTTATTAACTAAAAAAACTGCCCACACTCGTAAAGTGAATGAATTTAGCGTATGACTTCTCCATATTGAAAATCTTGTCTCTAGATATTTCAATCAATAACCAACCGTTAAGGAATTATATTGAGCTAATGAAGGGATGACTTGGACATATATAATTGGGCTGCAATAATCTATGTATTAATTATTTTATTCCAAACAATAATCACATAATTATTAATTTTAGAGTGATGCCACTAAAGACCTGAGATTGCACTCCAAATTATATGACGTATTATGTAAGCTTTATAAATAGCCTTGTAGTCTAATGACCTTGTCATTTGTGTGATACCATCATATGGCATTAGTAATCAGCTTAAGGTTAAAAGTCTGTTTTACCTACTTGATCACCTTATCTTAGAGTTCGTTTATACTCTAAAAATAATTTTCCACCACTTGTGAACAACTTATCATTTGACATACAAATAACCAACGCTTCATCCATTTTCACTATACTGTATAATGCCTTTTAAGAGGATAACATTAACTCTTTATGGAAGCTACTATAAGTAAAGCTCTTATCGAGTATAGGTCACATACCCAACAAATCGGTCTAGTAGCTTACTACTTTAAGATGCTTTAGCCTTTGGAATGTCAAAGCATACAAGTTATGCACATGAAGTCAATTACTTATTCAAGAATAATGTAATTACACAATGAACATCAAAAGTGAATTAATCTATGTAAACAGACTTGTTGATGGATTAATTATACTTTGGTCTAGTCTAAATATCATAACCTCAAGGTAATATATCTATGTCTCTACTTAGGTGTCATACCATTCCAGATGACCAAGACAAGCCATCTCTCCAATTAGATTTAGATGACATAATGATATTAACATAAGTTAATTGCTTACATTTACCTCATAGACTATGGACTATTGATTTAGTCTACTTACCGTAGAATGTTGTCTTCCCACTGTAAAGTCCATTATATGCAACATTCTAACAATTTATAAGCCATATTTGCTTACATTTACTTTAACATGTAAATGTAAATGAGGATGGAATAGTAATGATATAATGAAAACTCAAATATGTATAAATAAGAAGTTCAAATTAATGAAATACATTAAAATGTCTTTCATCCTTAGGGCATACCTAACATTACTAAAACAAACTGAATGAGAATCTTTAATTAAACAAGCAATTGTAATAAGGTTCCTTTTAAAACTAGGAACATAAAAACAATCCTTCAACAAAATAAATCTAAATTCATTGAAATAAAAATGTATGTCTCCTATGCTTTAGTTAACACTAAGCTACCATTACCAATTCTTAATGAGATGCTCTTGTTAAGCGAATTTCTCACTTCCATGAACCATTACAAAGAAACAAAAACATGATTAGTGGTTTTAGAATCAAGAACCCAATTCTTTGAATCTTCCACTAAATAAGCTTCAATATAAAGAAAATCATTACCTTCCATGCTTTTGGTGGCTAAGAATTCCATGCAAATCATTTTAAAGTGACCAACCTTTCCATAATAGAATCACTTAAACTTTTTAGGGTCTTTTGGCTTCTCCTTCTTTTTTTTCTAGCTTACAAATACAAGAAAAATATAAGACTTAAAAGCCTATTATTTGTTTGCATTTTGCTTGTTCTTTTTCTTATACTTAGAACCAGAACATAGGTTAATTGCTCACATTAACCTCATAGAGTATGGACTATTAATTTAGATTACTTAACTTAGAATATTGTCTTCCCCAATATAAAGTCCATTATATGCAACATTTTAACGGTTTAAACATAAATAGTCAATGACCCATATTAGCTTACATTTACTTTAACATGTAAACCCAAATAAGTATGGAATAGCAAGGATGTAATCATAAAACTCGAATATATAAATTTGATTAATCAGTTCAAACTGATGAAATATTTCAAAATGTCTTTCATCTTCAGGGCAATTGTAATAATTAGAGAGTCAGGCCTCAAACCAGTTGCACATTATCCAAATTTTAATTTTTCTTGGTATTAGTCGGTGTTCAATTATAATCCCTTCCATATTTATCATTATGATTGTTTGATTAATTGATTATTATGCACTATTATGTGCAGTAACCATGTTGTAACACTTAAATAAAAATCTAATGCTTCACTTGCTTATAAAAATAAGCAAAATGATTGATATATATCTCAAATGATGAAGTGAGATCCAAGTTTAAAGCTTTTTTGGCACACATTGCACTAGTATATGCATTAGGCTTTGAACCAAGTACTATGCTGAAGGATATAGAACCTATTTTAGGGTATGTAGGGTTAACCTATTGCATAATTAATAATCCGTATGGTCAGCCAAAGCACTTGGGATGCATTACTCTTGTTTTCATGATTTATCCGTATAAACATGAGTAGTGCACTCACTCATCTTGAACATATTTCGCCAAGCCTGTGATGCACTTAGGATCAGGGTGCCTTGGCTATACTTACTGGGCAAGGGGAATGATTTGGGGACTGCATGCATTATAGGTCATCTTAAACATCCATATAATAAGCCATAGGAGCCAAACTTAGTTAGCTATACCTAGAAATCTAGAAGAATCCAAGTTCTAGGTATAATTGGAAAATGCTTCTAACTTTTTCTTGCTTTATTTTTTTGAATCTCAAGTGATGTTGAACGAACTTCATTAGTCAGGATATTCATCTTTCCATCAATACTAGTTTATATTTACAATTGATTATAATTCACCATTTGGCTATTGAGTTGATGGCTAAAACATGTTTGGAAAAAACGAGCTAAGGTAAACGAACAATTTGAAGTTTTGCATCATGAATATTATAGTGTTGAGAACATTTGAACATACCGTTACATTGTCAGATTGATGGCTAATGTGACATTAAAAGCATCATGATAGTTCAATTTTTAGAAAAGTGTCCTAAAGGGAATCGGTGCCCTATATCAAGATTATGTATCAACAAGGCTAGTTTTGTAAAGTCTGGTTATAAGGTACTATCCTAATACCAAAAATGAAGTGTCTTTTCAATTCCAAAGGGCTGCAAAGCCCAAGAATGAAATTTTTAAGACCATTCAAAATATTTGGATTAATTTGTGTATGACTAATCCGTGATTTTATTTGTTTTCTTTATTTGCTTTGCATGCATTTTAGCATCATCATTAGTAAATCCAAAGGCTATTGGTGTAAAAAGGACAATGTCTATCCTAAAGGTCATCCGATATAGGGAAGTGTTTGAAAAGTAGCCTATAATGAAGAATTAGTCAAAAAAAACCCAAAAGCAGCATAGGCATACTTTAAAGGTTAGGTATGTCTCACCGTTTCTAGTCCAAATTAATATTGAGTTTAGGTAGAATGACTTGCTAAATTTATAGGCTATATGGGAAAAGTGGGATAGTATCAAAAAACATCTATTCATCTAAACGTTTGAAGATATAGCCTATTAGTTTAGGTTAGGATAGATAAAGGGTCGCTCCAAACTATGGCATTATTTTGAAATTTGAGATATCGATGTTTCACTTTCAATAAGAAAGATATGGTTTAAACAATTAAAGAGTACACCACCTTGTTACCTATGAGCATAGCATTCTTGATCGAGTGTACATTAAAAAGTCTAACATGCCGACACTAAAAAGACAAGTGGCTAATATTACTATAGCATTTAAAACTAAAACTAGGGCATATACAGTTCAAAAGGGTTAGAGCATTGCATATCATGGTAGAGGTTATGAGATTTGATGGATGATTGTTCGGACCTAGAAAAGAAAAAAGATATCCTTGCTTTGGCTATTTACAGACTAGTGATATTCCCTATGACACTAGGGCATGTTAATGTAACATAGTTCATTTCTTTGATTGGTTAAGGTACAACATCAACCTGGCTATGGAGATTCTGGTCAAAACAATGCAAGAAAAGGCCAAAAGTAGATTTCTTGGTTGTGCATCGTTGATACAAATGCAGGTCCATAGCCACTTCTAGAAAGATGCAAAAGTTGATATTCAAATGTGTACCAGGTCATTCTCATCAATTATTGAGTTCCTTAGCAAAGATTAGTCAACTGATTATACCAAAGATCAGTTAGTAATGGTATTTCAGAATTTGAAGAAGGAAAGTGATACATAGAGAGCACAATGGATGTTTTCTCAGTTTATGCAAGAAAAACTGATTGGATGTGGGGTGAAATTTTTAAAAAAAATTTAATTTGGCCATGCTAAATCGTGTTGTTATGTACAACAAAACCATCTTAATTAGTTAGCTAAGTTGCGATCTGAAAGAACTCGTAAATTTGTGTGAAAGCTTCAACTAACAAGCCTTCTTTACTATTCTCCAATTCTCGAATGGTAGACTGTGGGGGAACTCTTTATCTCAATCAACTCTGAATTTGCATAGCTTGGTTCTCCTTAATGACCATATTGTGCCACTAGGTTTAGAATCACGAGATATTATGATTAAAAACCTCCAGATGTGGCATCAAAGCTGAAAAAAAACCTTAGGCATAAGCCTCTAATTTATATTCGGTAACAAGGTAGCCCTAATTTTAATTTTTTAATTAAAATAATTATTTTATTAATTCTAAAAAACCGATAGGTGGCGCCAACCTCAGCATAGGTGCCCACTATAATTTGGCCTAAACCCTAATGCCCATAGAGAATATTTTGGTCAAAATTTATTTTATGAAATTTAGCCCATTTAATTTAAATACTAATTAATTCTGATTAAACTATTAATTTTATTTAGCCCAATAATTTTTCATAACTCCAATTCTAATTTGAAATAAAATCATGACAATTTTATTTGAATTGAATAATTATGCACTAATTATCAAAATAAAATTAACTATAACAAAATAATTAAAATAATCATAAAATAAATAAATAAATAAAATAGTTTTTAATTTATTTAGAATATTAGCCATTTTTAATTTATAAATATTTAAAAAAGTCTTAATTGATATTAAATTAATTATATAAACAATCAATTTCCCATATCTATTTAATTTAAATTAATTCTTATATTTATCAAAAGATAAATATAATTAATTTAAATTAATAATTCTTGTCTAAATAAATATTTAATCAAATAAATATATAATCTAAATAGCTAATACCATAAAATCATTTTCATTAATTTACTGAAGAAAATGCCTATACTCCTAAAGTAGGCGAATCCGACTTACCACTTCACTATATTGAATATTTTCTATTCACACATATTTTGATCAACAACCAACTGTTAAAGAATTATATTGAGCTAGTGGAGGAACCAATTAGACATATATAATTAGGCTTCAATAGACCACGTATCAATTATTCTATCCTGAATAATTAATCATATAATTGTTAATCTCAGAGTTGTACCACTAAAGACCTAAGATTGCACTCTCAATTATATACTGTATTACATAAGCTTTATAAATAGCCTTTTAGTCTAATGACCTTGTCATTTGTGTAATACTCTCATATGATATCCGTGATTAATCTAAAGTTGAAAGTCCATTTTACCTACTTGATCACCTTATCTTAAAATTCCATTATACTCTCCATGTGAAAATTATTGTTCGCCATATACGAATAATTTATCATTTGACATACAAATGATCGAGGCCTTGTCCATTTTCATTATACCATATAATGCCTTTTGAGAGGATAACCTTTACTCTTCATGGAAGCTATGATTCCATATCTATAAGTAAAGCTCTCATCGAGTATAAGTCATATGCCCAATGAACCAGTTTAGTAGCTTACTACTTCGAGATACTTTATCCTTTGGAACGTCAAAGCATACAAGTTATACACATGGAGTTACTTACTTAAGATTAAGGTAATTAAAGAATGAATGTGAAAAGTGAATTAATCCATGTAAACGGATTTATTAATAGACTAATTGCACTTTGGACTGCACTTTGGTCCAGTCCAATATATCACCACCTCCAGGTAATATATTAGTGTCTTTACGTAAGAGTCAAACCATACCAGATGACAAAGACAAGCCATCTCCCTAATTGGATTTAGACAACATAATAGTCTTAACTTGAGGTAATTGCTCACATTAAACCCATAGACTGTGGACTATCAATTTAGATTACTTACCTTAAAATTTTGTCTTTCCACATATAAAGCCTATCATATGCAACATTCTAATAGTATAAACACAAGTAGCCACAAGCCATATTTACTTACATTTACTTTAACATATTAACCTAAATAAGGTCAGAATAGTAATGATATAATGATAACTCAAATTATTTATGTAAATACTCAATTCAAATTAATGAAATACATGAAAATGTCTTTCATCCTTAGGGCATTCCTAGCAATCTCCCACTTGCCCTAATAGAGTAAATGAGTCATGTCTCATATCCCTATACCCTTAACATGCCTTTCAAAACTCCTAGCTACAAGAGTTTTAGTAAAGGGATCAGCAAGGTTGTCCATAGACCCAATTTTGTAGACATCAACAACTCTTTCCTTCACTATCTCTCTTACGATATGGTATTTCTTGTCTATATGTTTTATCCTCTTGTGGTTCTTAGATTTCATAGTATTTGCTACTACTGCACTATTATCATAATAAAGTGTAATAGGTCTACCCATGCCAAAAATTACATCAAGGTCTCTAAGGAACATGTGGTGCCAAGTCACTTTCTTAGATGCTTTAGAGGCTACCATATATTCGTCTTCTATCACGGAGTTAGCCACATAAGTTTGTTTTACACGCCTTCACACAATTGTGTCTTTTTTTAAGACAAACGCAGACCTAAAAGCCAATTCCTTGAGTCCCTATAAGTTTAGAAGCCTAAATCCATATATCCCATAGGTATTAGTTTTTTTATGGAATATACCAACATATAGTTCCTCATTCTCTTAAGGTACTTGAAATATGCTCCATGGCTTGCCAATGCTTATTACTAGGGTTCAGTTAATATCGACTTATAATACTAACTGCATAATAAATATCTGATCATGTGCAATGTATAGCATACATGAAACTACCTATAGTGGTTACATAAAGGACTTTCTTCATGCGCTCTTTTTCTTGAGATATGTTAGGGAAGTCATCCAATGAAAGAGCGAATTCTACCATAAAAGGCTATGAACCCTTGTTGGCATCTTGTATTGCATACCTTTCAATAATTTTGTCAACGTATAAAGGTTAGGATAAAGCTATCATCATGTTCTTTTGACTCTATAAGATGAATGCCTAAAGCATAATTAGCTTCCCCTAAATCCTTCACATTAAACTATTGTGACAACCATAGCTTAACTGATGAGAAGCTCCTTACAGCACTCCTAATGAGTAGTATGTTATTAACGTATAAGACTAAAAAAACCATTTTACCCTCTTTAGACCTTTATAAACACAAGGTTCATCAACGTTTTGCTTAAATCCATAGACCTTGATTGCTTGATCAAATCTTTAGTTCCATGAGCGTGAAGCTTGCATTAATCTATAAATAGATCTAAACAACTTGCAAATTTTCACTTTTTGGCCTTTTACTACAAACCCATCTAGTTGCATCATGTAGAGGCTCTCATTAAGATGGCCATTCAAGAATGCAATCTTGACATCCATTTGCTAGATCTCGTAATCAAGAGCCGCAGCAATGGATAGAAGAATGCAAATAGACTTTAGCATCGAAATAGGCGAAAAGTTTTCATTGTAGTCAACACCAACCTTTTGTATGTATCCCTTCACCACTAGTTAGACTTAAAGGTTTTGACTTCCCCTTCAACATTCTTTTTTCTCTTGTAAACCTACTTACACCCTGTGGGTTTTACCCTTTTAGGAAAGTCTACAATTTTCCAAATCGAATTGGATTTTATTGAATCTATCTCAGTGTCATAGCCTTTTGCTAGATTTTAGAATAAAAAATCACTCATAGTGTCATCATAGGTGACTAGATCATCTTAATGTTTCACAGCCTTATATTAATAAATCTCTCCATCATGCATGAAGAAATTAGATTTCTTAAAAACCCTCCCACTATGATGAAGCTTCCTAGATGGTTGCTTGTTTACTTTTTTTTCTTTAGAACTCGGAATACAATCCAAGAGCAAAATCTGTGGAGCAACGTTATTTCCAAATAGTTCCTCCAGCACCACTTTACTTTGAAGCTTAAACTCATTTATGTAACTTTTCTCAATGAAGGTTGCATGGGTTGATACAATAACTTTTTGTTCTTTCAAGTTATAAAATAGTTTTCTCTTTGTTCCCTTAGGATATTTTGTAAACAAGCATAATTATGAATGAGATTCCAACTTCTTTGCTTCCTTATCGAATACATGTATCTGGCACCCCCATATTTTCATATGTCCAAGGAAAGGTTTCTTGCCCTTCCATAACTCGTATGGAGTTTTAGGAATTGATTTACTTGAAACTTGCTTTAGAATGTAACATACTGTTTGCAGTGCATATCCCCAAAAAAATATTAGGAGTTTCAAATAACTTATCATGAACCATACCAATCCAATAAGGTCTTGTTTTTTCTTTCTACTACATTATTTTGCTGTTGATTACCTGGTGTAGTCAATTGGGATAAAATCCCATTTTCTACGAGGTGTCCTAGAAATTCATCAGAGAGGTATTCACCACCTTGATTGGATTAATGTGTGTTAATGGATTTACCTAAATACTTTTCCACTTCAGCATAATACTCTTTCAATTTATCAAAGGTTTTCACTCTTACAATGCATCAGGCCCACATATCCAAATCTTGAGTAATCATCTATGAATAATACATAATACTTATACCCTCATCGTGCTTTAATGTTCATGGGGCCAAATATGTCAATGTACATAATTTTCGAAAGTTCTTTAGTTCTTGTATCTTTTTCTCCAAAAGACCTCTTGGTCATTTTATATTTAAGATAAGATCACGTTGGGGATATTTCCTTTAGAAATTCTACTAGATCCTAATTTATCAATCTTTGAATCTTTTCTTGGCTAATATGACCATATCTTAAATGCCCAAGCTACACCCCATTGAGTGAGAAGTTTTTAACCTTTTATAGTTATCGTTGATTCGGTGTCTAACAGTGAGTACATCTATGATTTGATCAAATAAAGATTACCATCCAATCTTTTAGAACAAATAAAATACTTGTTTTTATGAATCACTACATTTTTATTGAAATAAACTAAATATGAATTAATTAAACAAGCAATCAAAATAAGGTTCTTTCTAAAACTAAGAACATAAAAACAGTCTTTGAACAAAATAAATCTAAATTCATCTAAATAAAGATGTTTGCTAACACCATGCTCCTACTATCAGTTCTTAATGAGAGGTTCTAATCAAGTAGACTTCTCATTTCCTTAAACCCCTATAAAGAACATAAATATGATAAGTGGCTTTAGAATCTTCTACAAAACAAGCTTTAATGTAAAAAGATCTTTACCTTCCCTGCCCTTAAAAGCTAGAAATTCCTCGTAAGTCTTTTTAAAGTCACTGACTTTTTCACAATAAAAGTATTTTGACATTTTAGGGTCCTTTAGCTTTTTTGTCTTTTTTTTTTCACCTTCGGATAAAAAAATAAAAGACTTAGAAGCCTCTAGCTTTTTAGAGTTTTACTTCTTCATTGTCTTATTGCTAGAACTAAAGTTATAAGCAATAGCTAGATTTGCCTCTATCTTAGGTTGGTGGCCATCATTGAGCATGAGCTTATAGGTCTATAACTCCCTTATGAGCTCAGTGAGACCTAACTCTTTACTTCCTAAATTATATGCAACTCGAAAGCTTATGAAATTTCTAAAAAGAGTTTTAAACACCATCTCAATTTGGGTGTTATATTCCAATTTAGCACCATTTTTAGTAGCCTCAGTAAAGTACCCCATAAGCGTGAGCATGTCATTCTTTCAGAGTTCTTAGATGGCCTCTAAACATATCCTCAAAATTATCCATGATTTTTCTAGTGGTGACATAGTTTGTAATGTTGCTTTTGTAAAGTATTTGACGTGCTAGCCAGTGTATAGCAATGTACTATGTCATTGGACTCTTTCTAGCAAGTGTAAAGTAAGAAAACATGTCTATTAAGTGCATCATATCGAGGCTCAAATGGGGAAGGTTCATCAAGTATGAACTTATGTTTCTCATAGGAAAATGATTAATAGATTTCTTTTCCAGTCTTTAAAATTATCACCATTCAATTTGTTATTAATGAGAATTTGAATAAAATGTTTAGTTGATATTTTGAACTGAAACAAATAAATAGATTCAAAACATTACTGTCATGCTTAAGCAGATATAAATTAGATATTTAGCAATTAAACATAGATATATATGTTTCTACATTAAATCTTTACAAAAATGTAGCATTGCGATGGTAATTTTCAACATCTATTGTCTTAAGCTGCCAAAGGGTGATCATAATTCAAATAACCAGAAAAGATGGATTCCATGTAGTTAATATATGTTACTTTAAATCAATCCAAAATAAGAGATATGTTAATAAACATTTATCTGGCCATTAGTTTAACTAATAGAGTTCTAGAAAAAGCAATCATTAAACTAGTTTTAAGTGTGTAACCATTGTTTACAAAACCTGGTCCATGTGCTATTCAAGATTTCAAGGGATGATCCCGAATAGAACATGCCCAAGCAGATTTTCAATTTAGGAGATCTGATCTAGCATAACGATGATAGTCAACTACCTACTGAGAGGTATGGCCAGGGGAGAACTGCCATTAGGTGTTACCATGCTTTCACATACAGATCAATAATGGAGGTTGTGTGCTTTGTTTGAAACCCTTTCCCACTTGATATTTTAAAAAACATGTTTCCTTTTAATATGCATGATTAATATAAGTCTGAGTAGCATTCATCTATTCTATATGGCATGTTATCAATCACATACATACATCCATCAATAAAACATATAGACAGAAAAATATTTAATCAGTCAAACCAAGATCCCATCATAGAAAATAAAAAAAATTATAAAATTTTCATCCAATGTGTATTTTGGGTTATAAACTTTTTGCTCTATCTTTACGCATTTGCTCTATCTTCACACATCAATTTCTATCCATGTAATTCATTTATTTATATCAATAAAAGATTTAAAAATAACCATCTTTGTAATATGATAAAAGATCCATATTAAAACATCTATCTTTTAATACTTATGGGCTGAGCCCATTGGTTGTGAGAACTACCACAAGCATATAGGCCCGTACCCCTATACTAGGCCTTGGATGAGCCCAAAACTACTATAGGAGTTCAAGCCTCGATAGCACAACAAGCTATCCTCAGGCGCATGCCCACACACCCGAGGTGCACGTGCCTCTCACCCCCAAGTGTGTGGATGGGCATGTGCCTTGCACCCCAAGGTGCACACGCCCTATCCCCAGGGTGTGTGGGTGCTTGGCCTATACCCCAAGGTGGGTGCATGTAGGTCCTACACCTTCAAGGTGCAATCGCCTTCTGTATCCTTAAGGTATGTGCGCCCTACCTTTAAGATGGTTAGGAGCATGCCCATTGGGTGAGCACATACCTCGTAACCCTGTGCATGTACTGCGTCGACTGAAGTGGGTAGGTGAGCACTCATACACCTGGAGGTGTGCGTGTACCCATCAGTGCCATTCCCACCCCTTGGTGTAGCAAAGCTATACCTTGACGGCACCTTAGGGAGTTTTGAGCTACTAGTGTTTGAACCCTAGCAGCCTCAACCAAGGGTTTTAAGGTTTTTAGGTTTTTAGGGTTTTCGCAATGTGAATACCTGTGCCAAAGAAATCTGCACACCATTAGGTCATTGGTTCTAAATAAGCTATTAATTGCAGATAGCTTTTTGATTATCAGAAAACAAATAAGTTAATTCAAAAATAATTTACAGTCTTTATATCTTCATTTTCATGTATAATTTACATAAAAGTTTAAAGAAAATTAAAAAAAAAAACCTATGTGGTGATGATAGGCCATATCTAATTCAAACTCAATGAAACCTAAATACATCAATTTTAAAATCTAAGGGATCATGATTGACAAAAAATAAAATATATATCATGATAAACAACATAATAGAAATTCTAAAATGCCAACTCTTTAATAATTAAGTCCAAACATATTTAAGGAAAATTTTGATTAACAGGTTTTATGTATATAACATATTCATAATCTGGCTTTGATACCAATTGTAGAATAAACTAATCAGATGCAAAACAAAATTTTTAAAAATTTTTTAATCCAATTGTACTAAATTATCTTGTTTTGTACAACAAAACCATCTTAATTAATTATTTGAGTTACAGATCTGAAGACGCTGTCTATTTCGTGTGAAAGCTTCAACCAACTAGCCTTCTCCACTATTATCTAATTCTTGGATGGAGAGTGTGTAGGCACTTTTTGTCTTGATCAACTCCGAATTCGTACGATTTGATTCTCCTTAATGGCCATTTTATTCCACCAGGTTTAGAATCATGAGATATTATGATTAAAAAGCTCCAAGTGTGGCACCAAAGTCAAAGAAAAAATCTTAGGCATAAGCTTCCTATTTATATCAAGTAGCAAAGTAGTGCTACCGCCCTTAGTATGGTTGCCCACTATAATAAAGTCCATAGACAATATTTTGGCCCAAATTTATTTTATGACATTTAGCCCATTTAATTTGAATACTAATTTATTCTGATTAACCTGTTAACTTTACTTAGCCAAATAATTTTTCATAACTCCAAATTCTAATTCAAAATAAAATCATGACAAAGTTATTTGAATATAATCATTGTATACTAATTATCAAAATAAAATTAACTATATTAAAATATTAATTTAATTGTGAATTACAATAAATAAATAAAATAATTTTTAATTTATTTAGAATATTGTCCATATTTTATTTATAAAGAAATATTTAAGCAAGTCTTAATAGATATTAAATTAATTATATAAATAATTAATTTTCCATATCTATTTGATTTCAATTAATTCTTATGTTTATCAAAAGATAAATATAATTAATTTAAATTACTAATTCTTGTCTAAATAAATATTTAATCAAATTAAATATATACTCTAGATAAATACACCAAAAAATCATTTTCATTTATTTTCTAAAGAAAATGCCCATATTCTTGAAGAAACTGAATCCAACATACCACTTCACCGTATTGAGAATCTTTCATTTCCAAATATTTCGATCAATAACCAACTGTTAAGAAATTATATTGAGCTAGTGGAGGGACCAATTGGACATATATAATTAGGCTCTAATAAACCATGTATTAATTATTCTATCCTAAATAATTAATCACATAGTTATTAGTCTCAAAATCATACCACCAAAAACCTGAGATTGCACTCCCAATTATATATTGTTTTACATAAGCTTTATAAATTACTTGTTAGTCTAATAAGCTTGTCATTTATGTAATACCCTTATATGATATCCATGCTCAACTTAACATTGAAAGTTTGTTTTACCTACTTAATCACCTTATCTTAAAGTTCTATTATACTCTCAATGTGAAAATGATTGTTCACCATATTCATGACCAATTTATCATTTGACATGCAAATGACTGAGGCCGTGTCCATTTTTGCTATATCGTATAATGCCTTTTTAAAAGGATAACCTTAACTTTTTATGAGAGCTAGGATTCCATATCTATAAATAAAACTCTCATCAAGTATAAGTCATATGCCCAACAAACTGGTCTAGTAGCTTACTAATTCAAGATGTTTTAGCCTTTGGACCGTCAAAGTATACAAGCTATAGATGTAAAGTTAATTGCTTTCTTAGGATTAAGGTAATTACACAATGAACCTCAAAAGTGAATTAATCCATGTAAATAGAATTAGCAATGGACTAATTGCACTTCAGTCCACTCCAATATATCACCACCTCTATGTAATATATCTATGTCTCTACTTACGAGTCAAACTGTTTCAAATGACCAAGATAAGCCATCTTTCTAATTGGATTTAGATGACATAATAATCTTAACATGAGTTAATTGCTCACATTAACCCTATATACTATGTACTATTGATTTAGACTACTTACCTTAGAATGTTGTCTTTTCGCATGCAAAGTCCATGATATGCAACATTCTAATGGTATAAACCTATGTAGTTAATGAGCCATATTTGCTTATTTAACATGTAAATCTAAATGAAGGTGGAATAGCAATGATATAATGATAACTTGAATATATATATAATCAGTTTAAATTAATGAAATACAACAAAATGTCTTTCATCTTTAGGGCATTGCTAACAGGTTCGACAATACTGATACTAACCCTAACATTAGGTGTATGTATTAAAAATCTTAGGTTTTATTAGTAATGCTTCTTTGTTGGTCTAGAGGTAGTTTAAGTCTTAATAGTTTTTCCCTCCAACTCTTGATCTAGGGGAGTTCGATTTTACATATGGGGAAGTGGCTATACAAAGAGAATATCGGCCATGGCTGATAAAAGATGAAAGTTATATTGCACGCAGTTGGCTTGGTATTGGGATGATATGACTCTAGATTACAAAATTTGAAGGGATAATCAAGTTAATAACATTATTTTGTTTTCGAATGAGGATGTGATTCTTCTAACAGAACAAATGTAATTTGAGATTAAACTATTAGAGAAAGAATTTGAGCTAAAGCAAGCAACATTGTAGGTGGAGATTACTTGGTAAGAGGCTGAAAATGGGTAGTTAAACCATGATTAAACTATATATGAGTAGCCACTAAAAGAGATTTGTAAAAGGAAGGATGATGCTGAATAAGGTATGGAAGAATTACATCAGGGTAAGAAATGACTTAGGCTTGCTTTGAAAAGGGTCATGATCGGTAAGTCATTCAAAGAATGGGAATTTAAGGTAGCATAACTGAACAAAAAGTTAGACCTGTAGAGAGGTAGGGCTAAAAGAAGTTCAAAACATGTAGTCAAGCTTTTGGCCAACTTGTTAATGAACCAAAAGAATAATGATTGTGCTCTCATTTGGCTATAGGTTCAGTGTGACATTAAGGTGGAACCCAAATCTCCATTAATACACGATGTTCCTAATAAGGAATAAGAATAGGAGTAAAGTATTATCTTAGTCGATGGACAGGACTTAAAATGATTTTATTTTTTTGATAGAAGAGTTTTTATATTAAATGGATATTTGAACTTCATTTCCTTGATTTAATAACTAATGTTGATATGGATGGTGATTTTATACTAGAGTAATTGCCTTAGCCAATGTCTTCAGCATGTTTGCATATTATTCATGTCATTGCATTCATACTAACTCGTTCTTTTGGTATGTGTGCATTTAATTTCATGTCATAGCATGCATAATAATCATAACACATGATTTTAAAATCTAGTGTCATTCTTTAAAGGAAGAAATTGCTAACATGGAGAAAAATATGAAGATACCATATCAAAAGAAATATAACACTCAATCTTGACTTAGAAACATAAACAATGGTTCAGCAATTACAACATATATAATAGAGTAAGCTCAAGAAAAGATGATGAAGGGTTAATAGGAACTTAGGCTGTAATTAGTTAACATCATGGAATTGATGACATTAGGTGCTAAAGGGAAAAAGCAAGTTTGAGGCTCAGGTTGTCAAACTGAGAATGCTAATCCTAAGGGAAATCTGTCGAGTTTGTAAATGCTATAAAGGTAGAAAATGTAGTACCTCTAATCTAAGTGTCTCAAACCTTATCCTTTGTTGGAATTGCTCCTATGGCGCATGGGCATCCTGAAACTGCAATACCATAGGAGATTATTAATAAAGGGTTAAATCTGGGATCAATTTTAATGAACTTACTAGTCTTTAATCTCGATGGATCTGTTAAGTTGAATAGGTTTATAATGGAAGCATCTAAGCATGTTGAAAAGGAACAAATGCAATTGCAAGTCAAAGGGAAGAGATTGAGGGCTATAGAAGGCATAGACAAGTTTAGAGTGGTTAGATGCTACCAAATTAAGATTGGTGTCCAATTTGGTCATTCCTCCAAAATCCAAGACATCAGAGTTTGAAAAGTATAATGCTACAATGCCTGTTTTCTCATATTATGATGTATAGCTGCAAGATGTCGAGGTGTAATAATAATAAGAAGCTATTAATCTACTATTTCAAAAATATCTTAGCTGGTGCTACTGCTAGGTGGTATGTAGGGTTAGATAAAATGAAGTTTCAGACTTGGTCAGATTTAGCTTAGCTTTCTTGGAATAATGCAAACATGTCATAGATTAGGCACTTAACTTGTTGACATTACATAATATGGAGAAGAAGTCTAACAAAAGTTTTAGACAATATGCTTATAGGTGGAAGGAAGAGACTACATAAGTAATTCCTCCTTTGATGGTGAAGAGGATGATAATCACTTTTATTAGCACTTTGAAGGCTCTATTCTATAAAATGTTGGTTGTTAATGCCACTAGGAATTTCGCAGATATGGTGCATTTGGGGAAATGATTAAGAATGCAATTAAAATGGCAAGTTGTCAAGTGGTGAATCTTTGAGATGCAAAAAACCAACTTCAGGTAATAAGAAAGAGAATGAAGATAATGTTGTTAGCATAGATAATCGTGCACCCATGAATGCAATGCCTTATTATCCATTCTACCTTACAGTACCCAGACTAAGATTGAGTTCTTACGCTCTTGCTCCTCAGCCTGTATGCACTACTGCTTATAACTCAGCATACTTCAACCTTATAAAGTAGTAACCAAAGTACTTAAAATACAGAAAGCACTGTGAATAACACTAACCTATTAGACCAACTTATAATAGATAATAATTTAGTCCAATCTCAATGTCTTATTGTAACTTGTACCCGCAATTGCTTTAAGGGCAATTGATAGCACCAATCTATGTCACACCCTTACAACTTCATAACCCAAAACAATATAACATCAATGCTACATGTGAGTATCATATGGGTGCACAGAAACATTTGATATAGAATTGTTCGACATTTAAAAGAAGGGATCAAGGTATTATTGATGCCGACAAGTTATAGTTTGAGATTGGACCAAGACTGAACAATCATGTTGAGCCTAAGGCAAATATGGTAATGGTTCAAAAGGCATGTAGGTTAAAGATGAGTATAAACAAGGTGAAGATTGCTTTGATGATGGTCTATGATGCTCTAGTGAAAGCCAAGATAATCTCAAGAAAGTTAATCTTAGTGGGTAGTTTAAGAAAATATTGCAAGTTTTATGGTATGGATAGACATGCACTGCAAGAGTGCACTGATTTTAAATCATTGTTTAAAAGTAAATGGACAATAAAGAAATAAAATTCTATGAGGAATTGCAAAAGCCAATGTTAAGCCAGTAGATATGGTTGGTGAGGGGTTTGCAATAGCTCCATATGGAATTAGTATACCAATGGTTATTTACTGTGATAAAGCAATTATGATGCCATTTCCTTACAAAAGTGATAAAGCAATTTCATGGAAGTATGAGTTTGACACAATAATAGTAAGAGAACTGACTCCCTAGTGGATGCTATGATAGGAGTGAGTCACATGACTAGGACTAACATATGTTATGGTTTGCCTACTATTGAGAAAGAAAAATTAGTGGTTGTTAAAGAGACTAAAGGCGAGCCAAAAGTAGTAATGGAGATCATTTCTAGTGTGTGAAGGAGTTAGTGAGTGAACGAGAGGCTGAAAAGTTCCTGAAACTTATAAAGCATAGTTACTGTAGCTTCATGGAGTAGTTGAATAAGCAGCTCACTAAGATATTGATGCTATCTCGACTGTTGAACTCGAAACCATATAGAAAAGTTTTGCTGATGGCTTGAATTAGGCATATGTTATGCATAACATTTTTATGGATAAAATAGGTCAATTAGTGGACAACATATTAGCAAATAACCTCATATTATTAAGTGATAATGACATCTCTTTAGGAAAGTAGGGTAGTTTGAAAGCTCTCCATATCACTATCAACTATAAAAGGTATACTTTACCATAAGTGTTGATCAATTATGGTTCTCTATTAGACATGCTACCCTTAATCACTCTGCAGAGGATGCTAGTTGATGCCTCGCACATCAAGAACAATATACTCTTATCCATGCTTTCGATGGGACTAAATGAAAGGTGGTTGGTATAACCATAGTTCCTTTAAGAATCAGCTCTTATACTTTTGAAGTGGAGTTTCAGGTGATGGACATTACACGCTTATATAACTATTTATTGGGTAGGTCTTAGATTCATTCCATAGAGGCAGCTCTTTCCTCTTTGCACTAAAAGTAAAGTTTATTGTGGATGATAAGGTACTTGTCATCGGTGTTGAAAAAGACATTATAGCTGTCATGTCTATGGATGCACCTTACACAGATCATGATGAAGAGATTTTTAATCATTCCTTTTAGTCCTTTGAGTTTGTGAATGCCATATATGTGAGGGAAGGACTACTGATCATTTAACCATTTTTTTCTCAGAGTACCAAGATGAAATTAAAAATGACTACTAGAAAAAGTTGCCAAGTTGGCAAAGGATTAGGAATGCATCTATAAGGAATGATCAAAGCCTTTAGATTGGTTACTTAGATCAGAAAGAATAAGTTGGGATATAAGCCAAATGTTGCTCAAAAGAGAGATTTAGTTGAGAGGGGCTAGAAATAAGAGGATGGCTAAGAGGTTAGGCCTTGAGCTGGAAATGGATGGAAGGATTTCATATCCATGTATCATTTTCTACTTGTGAATGCTTTATTTCTTAAATTGATTGATTATATTTTCTTGAATAAACCAATATTACTAAAACCATAATATACCTTGATTTACAATGTCTTCATATATATACACTCAAAGCTTCAACGCTTAAACCTTTCTTAGGTAGCTTGACATAAAAGATATGAAAAGATGGGTTGATTCTCTAGGTTTTGATTTTGATAAATCATTTCATAAAGATGAAGTGTATTCTAATGAAAATTCTAAAGATTATGGCTTACCCTAAAATTTAGCAAGACTGATCAAGTAGGAAAAGAGAAAAATCATGCCCTATAAAGAATCTTTGAAGGTAGTAAATTTGAGGACTAAGGAGTGTAAAACAGAAATCAAAATTGGGACTTTAATATCCTTATCCACTCACAAAAAGTTGAATTTTCACTTTAAGGTGTTTAAAGATGAATTCACTTCATCATACTAGGATATGCTAAGATTGGAATAGTAGTTCACAAGTTTCCATTGAAACTTAGGTGTAAATTGGTGCAACAAAAGTTAAGAAGGACAAAGCTAGAAATGCTTTTAAGAATAAAAGAAGAAGTGCAAAAGCAGATAGATGCTGGGTTTTTAGAAATTGCAAAATGGGTGGCCAATATTATGCCTATCCACAAAAAAAAGATGAAAAATATTTATTTGCATAGATTATCAGGACTTGAATAAGGAAAGCCCTAAAGATAATTTCCTACTACCCCATATAAACACATTGGTCGATAATACAACAAAGAATTCTTTGTTTTCCGTCACTAGTGGCTTTTTTTTTATTATAACCAAATTAAGATGGCACCAAAGGATATGGAGAAAACTATATTTGTAACCTTGTAAGGTATAATCTATTATAAAGTGATGCAGTTCAGTTTGAAGAATGCGAGGGCAACATACCAAAAAGCCATAGTGACTTTGTTCCATGATATGATGTAGAAAAAGATAAAAGTGTACATTGATGATATGATTACCAAGTCCACTAAAGAAAGTAAGCATGTTGGAAACCTTAGAAAGTTGTTTGAAAGGCTAAGAAGCAACTAGGCTCAGTTTGGCAATGTACATTTGGCATTACCTTCAAAAAATTATCAGGCTTTTATGGTAGGTGAAATAGGAATAGAAGTGGATTCTACAAATATTAAAGCCCTTAGGGACTTACCACCACCTCGTAGACAAAAAGAGGTGCAAAGTTTCTTAGAGAGATTAAACTACATTGCTAGGTTCATATCCCAACTTATGAATAAATTAGATCTAATATTCCAACTTTTGCAAAAATAAGATCCTTGTGAATAAAATGATGAATGCGAGGAAGCATTTAAGAAAGTGAAGCATATATTTCTAATCCATTTATATTGGTACCACTAGTACTAGGATGACCATTGATCTTGTACTTATCAATATTTGGGAGGTCTATAGGTTGTGTAATAGGGCGACATGATGAAATGGGAAAAAAAGAAAGAAAATCCTGATCTTCTACTTATCAAAGCGAAATTAAATAAAAAAACACTTAAATTTCCTTAAGATCTTAAAAAGATATGTACATTGGATCAAATAGCAATTTTTAAACACATATCTTCTAGAAATCATATCGACTTAGAGACTCTTAACTCCAAGTATGTAGATCCCTCCATGAATGCACCATGGGTTGATTGCTATGATCTTTTCATAAGGTGATAAATTTCTTACCTCTAATGGTGATCCATACAAATGCCCATTGGAGCCTTCATGACATTCAGTGGTTCTTTGGTTCTAGCTAAAAGGCTTTTCATGCCTTAAACAAAAGACATTTAGCTAATAGATTCAGATTTGAAATGATCCGAGAATAATTCCTGTGCCTGTTACACTAAAAAAAAGAAAAATACCTTTGTAAGGAAGTAACTATTTTTGCAGATGCAGGCAAACGAATCTAAAAATCCCAAATTTTGATTATAATTGATTCTTTTAGGCCAGAAAAATGATGTTTTATTGTCGTTATTATTAGAAACAATTTCAAATCACTCAAAAAACATGTTTATACCAAAAAAATCCTTAAAAAAGTGGATGTTATGTACAGATACCAAAAAATGGATCCAAAAATCACAATTCTTGATTTTGGTTGATTCCAATATGATAAAAAACTTCTTTTTTACCTTATTATGATTAAAAAACACTTTTAGATCACTAGAATACTAATCAGGGTATAAAAAAGCTTAGGAAAGTAAAAAGGATGATGCAATAACCTTTAAAGAGATTTAAGGTTCTTGGCTTAGGGTTTTCTGATAGCTAACTTACTCCCAAAAAGACTTAATGTTATATATAGGCCTTATAGACTAGGTTTAGCTATTTAATGAATAAACCACACCCATTAAACTAACCCTAAAGTTACGCCAACTTAAAATGTTTCTTGGAGCCTAATTAAAACTATTTTAATTAGCTTGTCCAAAATTGGGCCCAAATAGTAACTTATTATTATTTTAGCCTAATAGCACACCAAGGATTGCTATGCGCCAAACCCATTACCAAGCCTAACTTGGAGTACTTCACAACTAAACTTCATTAACTTGATAATTCGGCCTTTTAACCTAAACTTTCATTTACATGTTAGATAATTCAATTCATAAATAAATTTTCTAACCTAAGCAAAACAATTTTTACGTCATGCAAATATTATTAAATATTTGATTAAATTATGATTAAATAGTTATTTAATTTGTCAAAAACAATTATTTGACTTTATTTCATAATATCCCTAGACTATGTCTATAATAGATATTATCTTTATAAGGCATTCTTATCTTTATTGCCATATTAAGACATCTCTAATTAGATTTCATAAATCTAATTTATGTCTTCAATAATACTTAATTGAATTTTTTCATTTAAGTCTTCTTCATTATACCTTTTATTTAATTAAGTCATACTTAATTAAATCTCTATTTTAATTATTTTGTGTGACCCATTAGGCTTTTATCACAACGACAATAAATATAATTACCCAATTAAGTGTATTCATATTTATAGACCAAGGTAGTAAGGCATTATGGCCACCCGATATGCAAGAAAAGTCAATATGACCTTTTTAAGAAACGTTTTAGTAAACAACATCTCAATGTACTTCAGTTCTTTCACCAAATATCCTAGAAAGACATATGGTGTAGTGTCTACTCATGTATTAATCCATATTAGTTCCTACAGCTTTCGAATTTAGAGAAATAATTTCTCCCAAATTCATCATGTGTTGGCCAATGACGTTATCAAGTTAACCAAAGCCAAGAATATATAAGATATGTCTCTAATGTCACTTGGAGTGGTGAATCCAATCTGGATTACATATTCATCCACCATATGATTTATGTCATATCCAACATACCCTACCTTAACTATCCATCCCTTGTGCACCATTTTAGATAAATTAAAGTATGACATCCCTCAAATATCACAAGTCTATAAACACCTAATTTTGTCTAGGTCCTTTTCCCTGATAGTCTTAAAATATCTAAGATAGAAAATTAGGTACATGTCCCAGTGGGGCTTGACCCCCTTTATAAGGACTAAACGTTTTCAAGACCTCTTTAGTCATACCTAAATAGCTGCGTATGCACGTGATAGAAAAAGTGTCAGTTCAAGGGTGAATTTTGGATAAAAAGACAAATATTAAGGTAAAAAATTTAGGTTTTAAATTTATTCTTTTGAAATTTTGAAATTTATTTTCGCATATGTTATCATGATCAAAATTTTTATTTTTTGGAGTTTTTTCGAGAATTTTTCATAAAATTTGGAAAGCTGACTGTCGTATATTTTTTTGATACCTATACAGTATTTATGACAATATGTACTCTGAAAAATAAAAAATATTCAAGAAAAAACTTGCATTGGTAATTTATACTATCAGGTGTCAAATTATCAATTTTACCAATTAATTTTGAAATTTTCACTCATGAGTGTTTCACTCGCTAATTTTATAGTGAAATTGGTTCCAAAATTCAAGTTTTTATCTTTATTATTTTCATCAATTAATGCTTTGACCAAGGTATTAAATTCAACTCATTTCTTTGAAGTTGGATTTATTTTTGGAATTTTCTCGTTTCCAAAATATAGAGCGTCAAGTTTTTAGTAGGATTTCTTTTAAGTTTATAATTTTAAAAATTTTTCAAATATTTTTATTAAATTCAGATTAAATAAGTTCTTTAAACTTCAATTTATTTTATTTGTTATCATTTTTTTTCAAATAATAATTTTCTTCCATAAATATTTTTCTTGTAAAATTTTATGAGTTTGAGATTTTTACTTGGCTTTTTCTTGCACATAAGACTTCCTAAAAATTTCTTATATACTTCAATAGTTGAAATTTTTATAAGAAAATTTTGTTATTTTTATTATTTTGGGCCAAATTTTTTTAATATGCTTAAAATTGGCCTATAAACCTATTTATTTCTCAACAATCCTAATAAGATTTCCAAGTCCATTTTTAATTTTTCATCATGTCCATTTCATTTCTACAAGCCTAACAAGCCCATTTCTTGATTATTACAAGAAGGCCTAATTTGGCCTATTTTAATTTTAAAACAAAGCCCAATAATTTTTTTTCTCTCCAAAATTTTTATTAATTCTTTTGGATCTAAAATTTTTATTTGAATATTTAATTGGGCCTTTTACATATATAAATTCATAAATAAATTTGTTAATTTATAATTTCTTATAATTTAGCCCTTCAAATTCATTTTTATATATTGACTTTATTTTTTCATTCTCAAAATTTTGTTTATATTTATTTTAATTATAAAATTTATTGATTTAGTTACATGAACTAGTTTTTTTCATTCTCATATTGACTCTAATTTTGTTTATATTGATTTTGTTTATATTGATTTAATTTTGTTTACATGAACTAGTTTTTTTTCATTCTCATATTGATTTAGTTACTCTAATTTTGTTTATATTTTAATTTCTTATCATTTTTAATTTCTTATAATTTAGTCCTTCCAATTCATTTTTACATATTGACTCTATTTTTTTTTCATTTTCAAAATTTTGTTTATATTTATTTTAATTAAAAGTTTATTGATTTAGTTACATGAACTAGTTTAGCTGGAATTCAATTTTTCCTTAACCAATTTAGTCACATTTTAACTATACATTAAATTAATATCATCCTAATAATCATTACCCCTAACCTTAAACCACATGATCACCCATTAAAAAAGTTTTAAAAATTAAGTCAATGCCTTCAAGTTAAATAGTATGTGGAATTTCTCCCAGAATATGAGAGGGATTCTATGAATTATTTTAATAACAAGTGTAGACATCTCATTTTGTCCGGACCAGTTTTTGGTATCCTAAGAGTTAGGTAAAAGATGACAAAATCAAAGTTTTAAAATGCCTATGGTCGGTATTAAAGAAAATTTAAAAACGAGGCATCAAAGATCACTTTTCATGGTGTCACCAAGGTTATACACAAATCAATTTCCCATTATTTGTGACCAAGTTGAGGTAAATCAAGAAGCCACAGGTTCATACAAGTTATATTAGGGCACAAGTAATGATACGAGACCTTTACGATGCGAAAAACTTGAATTTTCACATGTAGTATCGATATAAGAGGGTTTGGTATCGATACCCAAAGTGTGGTATCAATACCTAGCATGTTTGTATCAATACAAACCTTGGTAGTAGCTAAAGTTGTGATTTTTGGCAAAATGTATCGATACACAAGCATGAGTATCGATACAAATCTATGGAGTATCGATACTAGTCTCTAAGTCTCAAGATTGGAAACATTTTTTGCTCTTAGTATCGATACACAACTCATTGTATTGACACTCAAGAGTAAAATGTACCTTATGTATCAAAATAACATTTTCTGTATCGATACACTAAGGCATTTTTGTTTATTTGGAGCCATTTTTTAGCCTTTGAAAACCTGATTTAAACATATTTTTTGCACCAAGAAACGATCATATAACTTTGCAAACCTCAACTATGGGTTCATTAACAGATTCTAATAAATTTTTGGAGTCCAAACAATTAATAGTAAATGTCACTTTCATAAGATATATGGGTGTAAGAGGATGTCAAGCATATCTCCAGCTTGTAGGCTTTCACAGCCTTTCTGCCTCTTTGCTTAGCATGGTAGAAACAATTAAAAGAGAGACAACTAAACATGACAGCTGGAGATATGCCCCGGTACAGAAGAAAAAATAAAAAATACCTTTTGCATTGTCTTCTAAAAGGAGAGGCTGAACCAGAAAAAGGGAGGACACAACCAGGTATTTGAAAAAAAAAACTCTCTTAACTATCAAATAGCTCTTTGGCAATCCTAGAAAACTCTTCACCCATCCCTATAAATCTTCTAGCAACTCCAGCTCCAAAAGTTCACCAAAAACACTATTCCATTACCTTCCACCCTCAACCAACCTTCATTCCTATTGCTCCCTAAAATCATAACCAGAACACCTTCAAAAACTTAACATGTTAATATCATCTCTATGCACTTTATTTGTCATCTTCTTGCATTTGTGCCACCATTTCCATGTCAAAATGTCATCTTTGCATGTTTGCATGTTTAATCCATGTTTATCTTTGTATTTATTGTATTTTGTTCATGATATCTCCATTAAAATGTTTGCTTGTCTTTTACAAACTGATTTTTTTTTTAAAAAAACTCCCCAAACTAAGTTCATGCTACCTCCAATAGATTAAGAATAGCATGGGCTTAATGCTTTCATTAAATTGGTCTCTCAATCTTGGGGATAAATCAACATTTCATCTCTTGATTTCATGGTGAAATATGTTTATTTTTCAAAAAAAAGAGGAAAATCCTTTTTAGTATTAAACCTTAGCTTAAGTCTCATGTTTATTTTGGTGACTTGGTCAACGGGTTGTTCCATCACCCCAAACTACTCCAGGATTATGGAGTGAACTTGTGAAGCCCGCGTTACTTTCTGTCACAGACGTTCAATTGTCTTAGGCCCAAGTTTGTCTTAAAAACTCAAAATATCGAATAATCCCCCTGGTTTTGCTTTGGCACCATTGTAGTTTGAACTTGAAAAATCATTTTCGAGTAACAAAATATGTCCTTTGATTTTTCTAATATTTTTCCATTAAAGCACATTGAATTACCTTTCTAACGGTGTCTTATTTGCCCTTGGATCATCCCGGATGAGGGAGCTATGATTTTTCAAACGTTTACTGTCCAAAACCCTTGGAACCAAGCATGCAACATTTTGTTTGGGCCATTTCGGCCCATTAGACGATTTTTACAAACATTTCAAATTTATTTCCCAAAAGGTTCACAAAATTCCCTTTCCGAGAAGGTATTATCTATAATCTAATGATCCCAGATAAAATTGGAATGATTTTCAAAATCAATCAAGCCCTTTTAATTGTACAAGCTGCCAGTGCTGAGACAAACCAAATTTCAAAAATTAATTTCGCCTAGAAAGTGATTTTCTAGAATTTTTGGAAATTTTTATATTAAACCCTATCAAGTTACCTTCTCATCAGTACCTTATTTACCCTCTGAAATCTTTAGATGCACCCGAACAAAATCCAAAAATGGAGATAACACGATGTTATCCCCTGTTTTCAACCTAATATTCAAATCCCCTTTTATCGAGACATTGGGATGTCTCAAAAATGTGCCCAATTGATTCCCCCAACAATATCAACCCTTTTTGACTCGAATCAAGACTAAAATACAAAAAATAGGATTTCTTATTATAAAATTTTTGCTAGTGGAGATGCTTTAACTCCACTACTCAAAGGGGATACTCTAAGCCCATTTTTTAAATCAAAGTTAAGTTTTCTCCTTGTTCCTAAATGGTTTCCTAACTTTTAGGATACTTCAACCCCACTACTTTGAGGGGATACTTCATCCCCATTTTTACCTCAAAAACTTAAAAGTTGCTCTCTTCCAAATACCTCAAAACTTTTTCATAAAAATCTTTTTTGTTTTCAAATTACCATTAAATCCAGATCGATCTCTAAAATTGTCATCCCAGTTATTCTTCAATAATTGAAGGCAATTATGAGATATATTTTGATCGCCCCTCCGTTTTTATGCTCTTTTGTTTGTGATTCCTTGTTTATGATATTATTAAATTTTTTATTTTTTACCACACTAACTTGTCTCCTTTTGTAGTGTAATTGTGCACTCATATTTAAAATTTTTTTCTAATGAAATTTATAAGGTGATGTTCCATGTTGGTATCTCTTTAGAGCCTGATACGAAAAATCCAATTTTGAAAATCCAATCCGGACATCATTTTCATAAAAAGTCCCTATGTTCCTCATATCTTTGAGGTGCATAGGTGATCTAATTTTTCTTAATAAAAAATTGGATTTACGTTTTCCAAAACTTCATGATTAAAGAGGATTATATCTAAATAGAGACAAATGGAACCGATTTAACCGAGACCAAAGTGAGAAATCATTAGTAGGTATCGATTTTGGGCATCATGGGGATGTTAGTCCTTCCCTACATATAATTAACTCCTGAGCCCACCTAACAAATCTTTGGACTTCTAGACCTTAAAATAAGTGTTTCAAGTTTCATAACTCATAATATTGTTTTCAATAGGCATCTGATCTTGCCTAGCCTAAAATGATCGATGCCAACTTCAAGTTTATGACCACTTCGTGGTGGCCATCGAGGTTTAGTTGGATGAGTGACTCGTCTAATGGTCCTTATCCCCTCTATACCATCATGCCTAATCCAAATCCCAATCAAAGGATAGCTCAAAGGCTCGACCACAACCAACCATCATTCATTCATAAGTCAAGCACACCATGCCCTTTGGATCGTTCGAAGTTTCAAAGGCTAGGTATGAGCTAATAGCTTGGTGACTCCACTAGAGAGTATAGAGAGTTAGGCCTATAACTAGCTACTTCTCACTTGGTTCTTGGTTTTACAGTTTCCATAATTATTTAGATATAATTCTCTTTTATTTTTTGCCTACTAATCTCTATGTTTATATTTTTATCTTGTGATTGTTAAGGATTATTCATGCCCAAAAAAATATTGATTTGAATAAATATGGTAATATGGGAGTAAAACAAAAAGGTTTGATTTTTTCCCTGACACACACCATGTACTTGCATTTGCACTAGATACCCAGCATACACCATGGTGTGGTTAGTATCCTAATTATTAGGAGGAAGTGAGCCATCCGCCTTCATGAGTAACCCTCTGCATAGCCATGGCAAGGCCTTTCGGGATTTAAATTACCTATGTCTCTCGTAAGTACCCCTCCACACTTGCATAGGGAAATACAACCATCGGATTAAACCTGTTCTGCCAAACCCACGATGGGCTTAGGGTCGAGGTGCCTCAGCTGTTCTTACAGGATGGAAGAGCAATTCGGATACTGATATGGGTGTCAACTTAAACCCATATGGTGAACCCTATGACCTAAACCATGTCAAGCCATACCAGAGGATGCTAGAATAACCCAAAGATTAGGGTCACTCAAGGAAACATTTCCTACCTTTACTCATATAAACCATTAGTTACATGGGCAATGATGGGTGAACATTGTCACTTGCATTTATTTTTTATTTTGATGATCATTCTTTTAGGATAGGCCATTATGTTTGATGGTAAATCTTTTTTTATAAGTGGGTCAGTACAATTGAATGCCATTACCTACAATGACATCTTGAAATAGTCATATCTTTCCAAGATAGGCCGTCACACTGCTTGAATGACGGCTTAGCATGTGTGGTGATAAACGAAAATCACCTTTTAGATGGTTAGTCTTAATCCTTACGAGGTATCATGTTACTTTACGAAGAGACAATTTTAATAAGGGTATGCTGGCATGTTGCCTATTTAATGCCTTAATATTTATGATCATGTTATCGCCCCTAGGCATCGTACCACCTATTTTGGGGGCAAATTTTGTGATTCCTTCCATTTCTTCTCTTTTACCTATTATTTCGTATTGGTTACTAATGTATTTTCTTTTGCTTTTCTTTTTTACCGTACATCATTTCACCATAATTACTATCATCATAAGGCAATGGGCTCTAATGGGTTAGCGTTCACCAAGGAGCATCTATCATGAAGCAATAGTCTACTTTGGAGCTAAAGCCTTTTGAAGAAGTTCGAGCATGGTTGGAGCATTGATAGCATGAAGATAAAGACGTCACTGGGGCATGCCTCAGTAGTGCATGAAAGGATCGAGATAGGATACCGTCAAAGCAATTAGCAAGATCTGAGGATTATCAGGACTAGTTAGGATATTATCAAGAGGGAATCATTTGCTAAGATATATGGAGATATTGCTCTTCTGCTTTAAGTTCGTTTGGATGTTAGTTTGTTGCAAGTGGCTTTTCAGTTTTGGAATCCAACATATGGGTATTTCACTTTCAATCATGAAGACTTAGTCCCTACGGTTGATAAATACACTACATTACTCAACACTAAAAGGGTAAAGGTCGACAGGATACACTACAAAGCATTGAATCGTCCAACCTTTAAGAAAAGATTGGCTCAAATCCTTAGGGCAACAGCGTCTTGAGTCATATCAAAACAAAAGGGAATAGTGAATGCATCTCATGGGCCAATTTAATAAAAGCAATGGCTAGTACCATTGACATTCAAAAAATCCAAGATATTTACACTTTGGCAATATATGGTTTGGTTATATTCCCAAAGACATTAGGCTATGTCAAAGTTAAAATAGCAGATATCTTTTCTCGTTTATGTTGCAATGTTAATCCAGCACCAGCCATCCTTGTCGAAACTATTCAAGCTCATAATTTTTATAAGAAAATGGGAATGAGTTGTTTCATCGAATGTGCACCACTCTTTCACATTTGGCGTGTTAGTGACTTGGCTCGAGAAAAAGTAGGACATCACACTACTTCTCACCCAACTTTAGCCTTATCTCTAAGTTATTTGAAAAGAAATTGCCTTAAGACAAATCTGACGAGCAATGGGTCCAAAAAGTTTGAAACCTCAAAGAAGAAGAGGTGACATGGAAGGCCTCTTGGTTTTTCCCATAAATGGTCATATATCGGTGCAAAGATTATAGCTGTGCACGCTCATGGGATTATAGGGGAGTACTAGCTACACCTCTCATTTAGTTCTTTGATAATTTTAGTGCCATCAATTCATTGCCTTTATCCAAGACCTAGAGTTATGGAATTTCGACTATGCTGAGCCGACTACAAGTCAAAAGTCTAGCTAGCTTTTCAAGCATGGAAGCAAACCGATTGCCTGGAGAGATATTTAAGAGGGAGTAGTATGACCCTAGGATATGATGAATGAAGAATCCACCGCATTAATGATGTTGTTCCCTTGTCTAGTGTTAGGACATCATAAATGCCAGTTGATGAATTTCCCTTTGAGTTTGAATTGCTCAAGTGAAAGTTTAAATAAGAGAAGGTGACCTTTGCCAAGGAGATTACTCGATTAAAAGAAGAAAATAGTCAATTGAAAATGGATCTTTACCTCAGGGATGACGAGATAAGTAGGGCTATTAAGGAGAAAAACTACCTCAAGGAGGATCTTAAGAGCTTGGAAAGAGACTATGTGGCCTTTAACAAAGCAATCAAGTCCTGAAGGCTTGGAAAGTCATCAGTTGAGTGGAGGATAGAAATTACTACTCTTGAGAAGGAACTACACCAATGGAGAGAAACTGCTAGGGCCAATAGGGAAAAGCTTGTTAAAGTCTAGGCTTTTGCATCAACTTATTAAAGGAGGAGTGAACAGTTACAGACTCAATTCTAGGATTTAAGAGTAAACCAAGACAAAAATAGAGTTCTAACACTCAGAATCCAAGACTTAGAGCATTCTCTTCAAGCTCGCCAAGACCAAGTCGACGCACTAGTGAGAGCATCCAAAT
>JAQSVH010053587.1:14752-34554 GCA_029448705.1 Adansonia digitata | reverse complement strand
CTTGATTACATATTTTCCTTTATATTTGGAGATAGCCGTCTTAATTGAATTGTTCTTTATAAACTTATTAATCATTTTGCATAATATAACTAAATTTATAAAATTCTTTGTGTTTCTTACAATTTACTCATAATAAGGAGTTTGTAAAGTGCCAATGTACCTAATTGTTAACTCTTTCTTAGTCAGCAGAGGATGGATTTGGATAACCTTTTCTAACAATCTCTGACCATATTGCCTAAAACTTTTGTTAGTTTTCTTTTCCATATTCAATAGAGAAAGATGACATAGAGTCCAATTGGATACACACTTATAATGATCAAGGAAAGCTAAAGCCAAATTTACCCATGAATGAATTTGATTAAGCCAAGCTCCATATACTGTCACATAGTTGCTTTGGTTAAACTATCTTGAAAATAGTCTATTAATAGTTTCTCATTGTCTTCATGCTTAGCCATCTTCCAATAATACATACAGATATATGGAGCAGGGTCTGTGGTCCCATTGTATTTATCAAAATCTAGGACCATTGTATTTACCAAAATCTAGTATTTTGAACTTGGGTAGGATAACAAGGTATGAAACTACACCTAAGGATTAAGCATCCACAATTCCAAACTTATCGTTCCCTTCTACAGCTCTGAGGTGTTTCTTCAATAACTTATACTTAGTTCTATTTTCAATAACCTCGGCACACTTTGAATCAGCTATTTTTTCTTGTTCTATTAGCTCATCGAGGTCTAAAACTAAAAGATTTACTGGTAATAATCCTATATTCACACTACGATATCCTTAAGCCAAATGTAGTGTTATCATAGGGTTTACATAGATAAATGGTTAAGTAGGTGGAATTGGTGCTGTTGGGGGTGAATATTCTTGGGATATTTCTTTAGAAGTGTTGGCTTTCAATCACCCCATTCAGATTAACCTTAAGATTAGCTGGTCCCTTACTCTTATCAGCGGTATTTGTGTGCCTTTTTTTTTCCTTTAAGGCAGTAGCAAGTAGTTTTGTCAATTTAGCAAATTGATTTTGTAGTTCATTAGTCTTACGAAGCATTTGCTCCTAAGATTCTCGATGCATAATTTGAAGTCTCTTGATGCAATCATGGTGATTGTTATTTATTGCCTTTTGACACAAAATGGTATTGTACCGGTGTTGGGTATTCAATTTCATATTTTGAGGACTTTATGCTTTAGAGCAATGTCGGATTAAACTTATTAATATAATGAATATGATGTATGCAAGAATGAAGATGAAATCATATAATGTGATAATATTATGGAAAAAAAACATAATTAAACAAATTAAATCATGTATGGAAATGCAACAGATAGCTGTATTTTGGTAAAAGCTGTAGAATAAGTATCTTTCATTCAAACAAAGCATTAATTATAGCCTAGTAAGTTTGAAAGTAATTAAATGTAATAATATCACAAGTTATTACATTGTTTGATTACAAGTTTCAAAAAGTTCAATAATTCTTGTCTAGTATCTCTTATGGGAATAAAGTCTCACCTCACAAATTTGGCTAAATTAGCCATGTCATTTGTTCTAGTTGGAACCATGAAGATTTGCTCAATGAGATTCTAGAGACATTCCCTATACTCTGATTAAGATTGATCAGCCAAGATTTAATTATGGCATAATTTTTTAAAAGTCCTTGACAATCTTTCAACCTGATCTCATTGGACCTGAAGGACATGCTCCAACTCCTGAACCTTTGCAATCAAAGCTTCATTCTCAATCCTTCCCTCTTGAAGAACTTGTACTTAAGTTGCCAAGCTTTTGATTTTTTTCTAATAAACCAATGCAATTGTGTGAGTCTTAGTGAGTTCTTCTGCAATAGTTTCCACTTAAGCCTTCTAAACCTCTAAGTTATTGGCAAAAAAGACAAGCTCAACTTTTTTTTTGGTTGGGTATTTGTCAATTCCTCAGTATTTCTTTGCTATCTAAGGTGCCATGTAGTCTTTCTTCAAGTCTTAAAGATCTTCATTGATGGTATTTTTCGTCTTGACCAGGTTGCGTATTTGTCTTTCTCAAACTTGACACTTATGCTCCCATTGACTTTTCTTTTCTTTTCTTTTAATTGATGAATTTTTTAGCAAAAGCAACTCTTTCATTTGCAAACTCATGCTTCAGAATCCTAATCTCATGTGAAGGGTTATCTATTGGAACATGAGGGATTTCCCTTTTTAGCATAAAATATAATGCTGTAAACTCGCCTAATTATCCAATCTTTGTAGGCTAGAGTCACTGTTTTCTCTCTTTTCAACATGATTCAACAAGTATTTTGCCATGTGCCAAAGATCTTTTGCAATGACTTGTGTAACCATCCCTTCCATAATCAAAATCTAGCATAGAAAGCTCGCAAGTGACATGGACAAATAGTCAGTAATCAAATTGTCGTAAAACCATGAACGGAGCGTAACCAAGGCTTTCTTATAATCCATTAAGAGCACCTAATGACAATAGTTTGCATCTACACATAATTGAGCCAGAAATAATCTATGGAACTATCCAAGTCACCTTATTAGAGTTCAAATCTTAGAACTTTGCAATCTATTGATCTTTGGTGCTATCTTGCGGTGACTCTTTTTTTAAGAACTTGGTGAGAGGACTAAAATTCAGCATGTATGGCTAAAGCTATCTCTTACCTTGAAAATGACTAAAGAGCCATACATGTAACATTGATAAGCATCTGATAAAGCATGCCTTGCCTTTTTTTCTCTTAAAATTTAAGAATCGAATAATCTCCACTAAAATGGTAGGAGTGAGATTGATACCATAACTTAGTTGTAAGCAAATATCTACCATGGCAACCTCTATATATCCCAAAGCTTTAAGAAAAATTATCAAACCATAAATTACCAAGGCAAAAGTGTATTAAATCTTCTTCCAATCTGACTGAGTACTTATAACATACTTTAAACTGTCCTATATGATAACTCACTATTCCTTAATTTGACTAGATTTAAGTCCACCCTGTGTTCACCAACTCCAAGCATACTGACCAACTTCTTTTTGAAAGTTATATTTTTTGCCGACTTAAAGTAAATTTTATCAAATCGAGCCCTTTTGATATTATGCATGCCTATATACTGAACTATAATAGGGACCAGATAATGCCCCTTTTACCTACATATGGGACTCTAAAATCATATCGCGGCACATAGTTATCTAAAGTTGACTTTGACTTGAATCAATAGACTAATAATCTTCTATAAAGATTACCTTATCAATCTTATCCAACCATTCCACACATCTCTAAACTCTTGAAGATTGAACTACCTAAAAATCATTTTAGCACATTTTGGGATCTCTAAGATATATCCAAGCTAGAGACTATCCCACCTCTCTTTATTCCTTTTCTAACAAAGTCCAGATTATCTCAAAATCTTTAAAACTTTTAGATAGTGCTTGTGCCATAGTAAGATACTTGTTTATGGACACTGCCTTTAAAACCAACTGTCCTGAGATGACATTAAATGATATGATGCATGTAACAAAGACAACAACGAAAGAAACCCTAAGTTAGTAAGATATTGAAGACAAGAAACAAATCAAAGAATAAAAATATTTAGTGGGATCAAATTGGCTTATGGAGAACATGTAAAAACATCGGTAGTCATTTTGCTCGTCAAACCTAGACTTAAATGAACAGCATACTGACATGTCTAGGATAAAAGTGTCCTATTAGGATGAAAATTAACTCTTTGGATAGTGACAATTCATTCCTCATCATTATCACAAGCAAGTATCAAGCCATCTATCAGATAGCATGAAAGCTTGTTTAGGTCGTTGCTCATAGCAAGACAACATAAGGCCTCTAAGGACATTAGGTACTCACTTATCATTATCTAGAGTTTGACAAGTTCCAAGCCATTAGTTAGTTAGTATAATGACTTAGCCAAGTAGGTTTGGTTCCTTGAGAAGCAAAACTAGCCTTGAAAAGGATATTGAGTGATGACTCTCAAATATCATCTCTTGTGAAAGGAAAAAAGGCGTTAGCCATCGATTGGACAATATATCGATGTGTCCAAATGGTATTATAATAACAAATGACATAATTCAAGGTAGAAGAAAAGGGATTTATGACGATGTTCATTTATCATCATCAAAGAAATGATAAAGGGAAGTAATAGGTAAGAATTGTTTCTTTAAGTATCTTATTCTCCAAGTTAGTCTAACAGTATTTCAGTATGGCCTAACATGATTTGGCTCTTATGGCTAACTATATAAGGTTAAGTTAGTAAAGATAGCCAAGGTACCCCAATTTTGGGCCCATCACAGGCTTGGCGAAACAGGTTCAATTCTAGTGGATGTATTTCACTATGTCCATATGGATAAAAAGAATACCACAAAAGCATAGGTACTTTACACCAGGGAAGATATTGCTAGCCCATGGGTAAATAAAAGATACGACGGAGGACAATTAGCTTATTTCCACCTATAAAGGTGTTATTCTTTCTTTAAAAAAAGAATGACTGAAAGTCTAATACAAATATAAGTGCACGGTGTATGTCGAGGAAACAATCAAACCTTTTCATTCACTCTTTATTATCACTATACCAAAATTATTCATATTCATTTTTTAAATATGAAGGAATCCTAGCAATCATAAAAAACACAAAAACACAGACAATGATAGCAAATAAATATAATTTACAAAAAAGATGAAGAAAGGGGATTATGAATAAATAAATACTAAAATCAATGGATACAAAAAATCATGATAAAATTTAGCTAGTTATAGGCTAGGCTCTCAAAATCAAGTCCTCTGTGGAGTTGCTAAGCTATTGTGACATGCCCCCACAAATGTGTTCATCTGCTACGACTTAAAAATGAAAGGGAGAAGGAGTTTGCCCTTGGATTATCCTTTTAATTAGGATTTGAATTAGGCATCATAGAGTGAAAATCAAAGGGAGAACCACTACACAAATCACTCATCCAATCAATCTTGGATGGCCATTACAAAATGACAATGACTTAGACTCGCCATTAATCATTTTAGGCTAGGTATGACCGAATACTTATTAAGATTGGTGATTTTGAGTTAAAAATTCGAAACACTGATTTTATGGATTGCATATACCAAAGTTCATTTAAAAAGGTCCGAGAGTCAGTTATGCATGAGGAAGAATAGCACCCTTATGACTCCTAAAATTGGTACCACCTAGCCATAAATTATAGAAGTCTCAGTTTTCCTTAGCTTTTCATGCGATCATTATTTATGTGTAATCCCCTTTTTATGAATGCAAATTTTTAAATATTAAATCCTAGTTTTTATGATAAAAGTTCAATTAATATCTTTCTATGCAACCCATAAAAGAGGATAAACATAGAGGATTTAGTAAAATGATATCCGAATTAATTTAGAAGAGGATATTCTATGTTAAACATTAGAGGGAAACAAATGCAGAACATTGCATTGAGTTTAATGAAATTTAATTTTTTGAAAGCATGAATGTAAATCATCATCAAGAAGAGAAATAGGTTAGTAAGACATAAAGAAATATAAAAGATTTGAATTACAATGAATATACAAAAATTTAAAAGAAAAAAAGACAGTTAGGATATGCCTCGTAATTGACCCTAATTATTAAGGAATAATCGAATTGAAAATTTTGAGACATCTTTGGATTTGGTGGTCATCTTAGCCATAAAATTTTGAGGAACGGTCCTAGGATGCCCGGAGAAGTGAAAACTTAGATTTGTTTATGCATTTTTGAAAAGTGAGGCTGGACTTTCCTCTTATAGAAAATGAGGTTGGAAAATTCCCTTGGAAAAGTAGGGTTGGAGTGTCCTCTTGAATAGAAAAAATTTGAATGATTTTTAAAAATCAAAATTTTTATATTTTTAAAGAAATAAATTTTAAAATGGAAAAAATTTTAAATAGGAAATGGAATTTGAAAATAATTTTGGGTTTTGATCTGAGCCTAAAAAACCTATGTTGTAACTTACACACCAGGAGGATGGCATTAAATATATTTCTAGTCATTTGAATGACTAGAAATGATGATTCGAGAAAATCCAAGTAAATTTTCTCAAATTCAACAAAAACAGGGAACAGCATTGCGCTACTTACCTTCTCAATTTTATTTTGGTTTGGTCTGATGGTTTCTAGTGGCAAATGAGGCCTTATTGGAGAGATAACTCAATAATATTTTGTAAACCTAGGAAATCACTTTCTAGACAGAATTAATTTTTGAAATTGAGTTTAAGTCAGCACTAACAGCAAGTGCTAGAAAAAGAGAGCAATGAATTTTGAAAAATCATCACACACTCTTTCAAATTTGTTGAATCGCAAATGATACCTTTTTAGAGAGGAAATTTCACAAATTTTTCAAGAAAAGTATTTAAAATACCAAAAAATCATTTAATAGATTGTAATTGCCCAAAAAGAATGTGAATCACTGATCCTAAGGGCTTTAGATAGCAAAGATTCAAAAAATCATAACTTCCACATCTGAAATTATCCAAAGGCACACGAGATATCATTTTAAAGGTAATTTGAAACCCTTTCCAAGAAAAATGCTAGAAAATTCCATAAAAATTATCTTGAGTCCAAAAATATTTTTTTTCAAAGAGGGATCATTGTGCTATCAGTACCAAAATAAGGGTTTCTTTGGGTTATAGCTTTTTGCTAAAGCGTAGGACATATGAATGTCTAATCATTAAGGTCTATGGCAATGAAGTAATGAACCAATCCAATTTTCCTAGAGTAAGCTATCGAACCATTTGCTATCCAAACCAAAGTAATGATAGGCTTGAAACAACACTTAAACTAAATATTTGAAAACATTTTTTTGATTTTGGACTAAAACAAAATTTATTTGGCCTAATGAGGCCATGATTCCAAAGAATTATGTTTGATATATCCCCAAGATTGGAGAACCAATATATTGAAAACCTTAAATCTATGCTAATCCCCATTGATTGAGGTTAGTATAGACTTAACTTGGGCTTTCTTTGAAAACAAATTTTTACAAGCATCATAAATGCATTTTAACAAGCATATGATGAACTAAACTAAGTGAAGTTATCAAACAGGAACAATCACTTAAAATAGCAAACTATCCATGCACTCCAACTAGGAAATCATAGTTAGAACGCATCCCAAGGTATGGTCAAGATCAAAATGTGCTAGGCTGAGTATTCATACATGAAATGAGCATGTTGAAATGAAGGAAGATACGGTAGGAACACATGAGCAGGAACTGTTCTAAAGTCAACAAGGAATATGGCACTCTAGCTCATCAAAACACAATTAAAGCATTAAGAAAGTCATAAAAATCCTAAAGCTCCCATAAACAATGCCATAATAATGCGTAGAAGACTTAATAAGGTCATGGAAACATGAAGGTTCATTAAGATGATGATGATTGTGATGGTGAGGAAAAACCCAAAAAAAAATTAAAGAAGGAAAAATTGAAAATATACCTTTATGGAAGCTTGAATTCCTATCTGTATCCTTAAACAGCCTTCTAGCAACTTTTAGCTTACTTTTTTCCTTTTCCTTGTTATGGATTAGCAAATAAAAAATGAAAAGGAAGAGCTTTTGGTTATGGTGGCTATGGAGAATAGCTTTTAAGGTAGAGATAAGAGAAATAAGAGGTTTTAGAAAGGTTTTTGGAATGATGGAAAAAGACCTATGGTAATGGAATTTTTTCTAAGAGCTTAAGGGTTTTTTTTTGGTGGCTAATGTCAAAAAAGGTTCTTTTCTTAGTTGAGTAAACTTGGATTATATGTTGGGTGATTTTAACCAATAAGATGACCTAGCAATAAAGGTATATAGAACTTTTGGCATGTATAATATGATGACTCATTGTAATAAAGTGAAGCCTTTCGATATTTGATTCATTAAACTTGATTCTTGCAGGCAAAGAAAACCATGCACTAGTTGATTAAATGAGTAATCCAAAGTTCTCCTTCATAAAATCAGATTTTCTCATTAAATACCCTTATGCTAAGCTCAGTAGGCCTTTCCAAAATGTGTTAATCCAATGTTAAGAGCCTAAAAATTAAAACCACATGATTTGTGTAAAGTTATGTCTGATATTGGATTTTTTTGGGGCCAATGTCATGACCAAATTTGAGTTTTGAATTCATGGTACGAAAAGAGGAAAAATGTCTTAAATTAGTCCAAAACAACCATATGTATTGATACATTGAGCTTTGTATCGATTCATTAAGCAAAGAAACCTAGAATATATCGATACTTTGAATTTGGTATCGATACAAAGCATGTGTATCGATACCAATAAGCTTGTCTCAATAACCAGCTTCTTGTATCGATATCCGTTGGCTAAAAATTGTGATTTCAACTTTGACATAACTCTGTATGGATACAAACACCTTGGTATCGACAAAAATAGCAAAACCTAGGAATTAGAATGACACGGAGCCTTATATCAATACCTCAGGCCCTTGCATTAGGACATAAATACAAAAATAAGGATTTTTCTTACATTTCACTCTTCGAACTTTTACGTTAGCTGAAAATGGTGGGAACTTGACCTGTGCTTCTTTGAATAATCTTAATTTTGGCTTGGACAAAATGGGGTGCCTACAATAAGGATCATGAAACTACCATCAAGAGTTGGGAAAGATGAAAATAAAGTGAATAAAAATAGAAGATGAAATGAACAACATGAATTTTTAAGAAAAAAACGACCTTGAAGGCTTTGAAATAAATCAAATTCTTTTTTTCTTTTCTTTTTTTTTTTTTTTGCTTTTTGCTTTTTTGGCCAAAACCTAAGAGAGACAAATGAAAAACATCCTATCTTATTTATAGGGGAGAATGATTCGGCTAAAGAGGATTATTCAGCCAAGGGGGGAATGATAAGTTTACAATATATATGAAAGTATTTACAAAAGTTACAAATTCTAAACTTGGGAAAATTCTACAGAAAATTATACACAGTAAAAAATTTTATATTTTGAAAATGAGAGAATTCCAATAATACATTCAAATTTATAAAAATGAATTGAATTTAACACATTATTCAAAATATTAATTAATAAAAATAATAAAGATGAAAACTTGAAATTCGAAACAAATTTTACAAAAAAAATTCACAAGCATGACACTTATAGTATTGTAAAAAAATTCAAATCTAATAAATAAATTTGACAATTTGACACCTTATAGTATAAAATGTCAATACATATTTTCTTGAATATTTTAGATTTTTTGGAGCAAGGATTAGCATAAATACCTTAGAAGTATCAATAAAAATATACAACAGTCAATACTTAAAATTTCACGAAAATTATTTGAAAATTTCCTAAAAATTGGAAATTCAACTTTGATATTATCTACAGAAATAAATTTCAAAATTTATCAAGGAAATATTTAAAAACTAAGTTTTCTCTTGGATATTCATCTTGACCTTCAAAACTATACTTTTTCTATCACATTATATGTTGTCATTAAATAAGTACAACTAAATAAGTCTTGAAAATGCCCAACCTGTTTGAAGGAAGTGGACCTCACTAAGGTGGCCGCTAGGTTCTCAATCTTAAACATTTAGGACTATCAGAAAAAAAAAGGCTTGAATGAAATTAGGTGTCTATAGCTACCTCTTTTTGGCCATGATAAGATTCAGAAATAGGGCAAAAACCAATTAGACACAATTTTGTTTAAGTTGTAAAATAACATACAGCATACACAGTAAATGAAATAAATAGAGGTAAACCTTGGATCTAGGGCGAGACCTTGGTTAAAAGAGCTAACCTGAGTGAAACCTAAGTCTAAAGGGTTGACCAGGGCAAAACAATTATCAGATGGTTGACAACAGCAAAACCATAATAGTCAACTATGGGTGAGTAGGGGAAAACCTAAGTCAAATGGGTTAACTAGGTCAAAACCATAATAGTCAACCAAGGGTGACTAAAGTGGAACCTAAGTCAAACATGTTGACTAGGAAAAAACCATAATAGTCAACTAAGGGTGACCAAGGTGGAACCCAAGTTAGATAAGTTGACCAGGGTGAAACCATAATGTTAACTTAAGGTGACCAAGGTGAAACCATAATAGTAAACTAAAAGTGACCAAGGTAAAACCTAAGTTGGATATTTTGATCGGGGAAAAACCATAATAGTCAACTAAAGGTCACCATGATAGGACCTAAGTCAGATAGGTTGACTAGGGCAAAACCATAATAGTCAACTAAGAGTGACTAAGACGAAACTTGAGTCAAGTGGGTTGACCAATGCGAAACCATAATAGTTAACTAAAGGTGACCAAGGCAAAACCTAAGTAAGTGGGTTGACCAGGGCAAAACCGTAATAGTCAACTGAGAGTGACCATGAAGAAACCTAAGTTAGATAGTTTAACTAGGGCAAAACCATAATAGTCAACTAAGGGTGACCAAGGCAAATCCTAAGTCAAATGGGTTGACCAAGGCTAAACCATAATAGTTAACTAGCATGACCTGAGTAGAACCTAAGTCGAATGGGTTGACTAGGGTAAAACCATAATAGTCAACTACGGGTAACCAAGGCAAAACCTAAGTCGAATGAGTTTGCCCATGGCAAAACCATAGTAGTCAACTAAGGGTGACAAGGGTAGAACTTAAGTTGGATAAGTTGACCAAGGCAAAACCATAATAGTTAACTATGGGTGACAAGGGCGAAACCTAAGTTGGATAGGTTGACCAAGGTGAAACCATAGAGTCAACTAAGGGTGACCAAGGCAGACCTTAAGTTGAATAGGTTGACTAAGGCAAAACCATAATAGTTAACTAAAGGTGTAAATAAGGTCTGATATTTGATATGTTTGAAAAGATATGAGACTTACCTTTCTTCTTTAAGGAAGTCAACATACTAAATGATTCTTATTTTTCTCTAATATTGTGCTCAGCTTTTAATTTGCAAATCATTGAATGCAAGGCATGCAGAGTGCATATGATGATCTTTCATGACTATATATATTTTGTTATAAATCAATATTTGATCTAGCCTATTTTAAAGGTGAAATATTTTTAGAAAATATAGCAGATGTTTTTTTATTAGATGAAGTGGGCTTGCACCTTTACTTAGAGTTGAAGGCATCTTCAAAAAATGTTTTGGATATCTCTTTTCTTTTTAGCGAAGGAACCAAGTGCCTAAACTTGGAGCTAAAGGCTTCTCCAGAAAATGTTGTAGATAAGATGATCTCACTCCTAAATTTGGAGTCAAAGGCATCTTAAAAAACGTTTAGGACAAAATGAGCCTACTCTTATACTTTGAGTCAAAGGCATCTTCAGAAAATATGATGGATATTTCCTTTTCCTTCTGGCAGGGAGATATATGCCTATCTTTGGAGTTGATGGGATTTTTAGAAAATTTTATAAATGGTTATTCTCTTTTTTCTTTTGGTACAAAAGCCAGTGTCTATACTTGGAATTAAAGAATTAAATTGTTAAAAGGCTATTCCAGTTTGTCCAATTATATCTTTCTTGTAATCTTAACTTAAAGAATATAAGAATTTTTTACTTTCCTGAAAAGTCACCAAATAACAAATTAGCATTTATCAACTTTATGCAATTGGATAAGAGTCAACATTTCTCCATTCAAAGCATATTCAAATACTCTATTAAAATCATGAGAAGCATCGAATTTCACCTGAATTTCAAGATTTATAGAACAAAATCAGCTTCTTATTCTAACCTAGGAAACAATCTACTTGATCAAAAACAAAGAAATTTTAAAATAATTTCGACCATGAATTTTTCAACGTCATGGATAAAGGACATGCCATCTTTATCTTTTGATGTTAAAGCTTTCTTGAGATTGATGATCACCATTTGAGACATCTTTCAATAAGATGAGGAAATGAATTTAGAGGCATTAATGATGGCACTGCTAAATTTTGTCCGAAGGAAATTAGTATAACAAGGTTGAGGTTTATCAAGACTAAGATCAGGTGGTTTTTTTCATGGGAATTCCCTGAAAGGCAAACAATCAAGCTATAACATCCTTTTAATCTTTAAATACAATAGTTCTACAGTTGTTTAACTTTTGCTAGTAAACATTATGCCTCAAGGGGTTAATTTAGAAGGCTTTTGAGTGCATATCAATTTCCAAGATAGGACATAAAGGTTCTGAAAAATTATGTTGAAAAATTATTTAGGCATTCGACTCAACCTTTTATTGATCTTGTTGAATTTTCAAAGGTTTAGGTTGATTTCAGAATTAGCATGGAAGAGTTTTTTTTCCATTGGTGGCTACCCTTGTTGCTTTAGGAACAATTCCAAAGCCTTTATATTTGTTCTAGGCTACTCTTTTCACATTTTCATCCTAGAATTTCATTTGTTTTTCCCTTTTTTCTTCTTTATCTTTCTTTTTTTTTTTTTTGATTGATTGCCCCAATATATTCTTGAGGACTTAAAAATCATCTAAAAAGATGGATTTTTGAAGAGTTTCTTAGGAATAGTCTGACAACTCAAATAGACATGTTTGATCAAAATATACTTTATAGGTACACGTAGGCGATGGTTTAGGGTTTAAAAAGAAAGGATAGATAAGTCCAAATCACACATTTAAGGGTAATTGAATCAAGAATCATTTTTATTCAGAAGGATTCCTCTTTGGCCTATTCCTATTTGTTAAGTTTTAACATTTTATTTTTTCCTTTATCTTTATCTTTTTGTTTTTCTCATTTTCTCATTTTCTTTTTTTCTTTTTCTTTTCTCTTTTTTTCCTTTTTTCTTTTTTTTCGAAGAAACTTAAAACTTAGACTTTAATTCATCTCCATTCTTATCCCACTATAATAGAACTTTCTTTATAGGATTTCTCTTTCTGATTTTGATGCTTTTCTTCACTTTCCCCTAATGGGGAAGGTTATTCTTGATTAGGGTTTAATGAAATAATAAATCATTAAGCTCAAAGGGGACTGCCAAAGGAATAATTTTCTATATCTGTAAATAGATAATGAAAAATAACTATTTTTCATTTCAAACAAAGCCATTTTAATTAACAAGCATTGATGGTTTCCTTTGTGAAATCATTTGAATACCTCAATAACATGATGTTAACACTCAATTTTTCAAAATTTTCTCCTTTTTTTTTCTTTTACCTTTTTTTTCAACATTTTGGCTTAATGTATGCCCTTTAACTTTGTCAGCTCCATAGCCATAAATGAATCTTGGTTCCTGTGGAGCTTTTGAGAAAGAAATATAATTGGTATAAGAAAACACCTCGGATTCCACATCTTATATTTTATATATATATATATCTCTTGTATTGGATTGAAAAAGTTCACCTTAAAGGACAATGAGTTTTGGTTCATGTTTACTTTCATTCATCCTAAATCAGGGATTTGCAAGATTACCATGGAAGTTAAGGTAAAAGGTTATCCAAATGAATTTAGGAGATCTTGGATTACCATCATTACTTTAACATATGTTGAACTATCAGTATTTGAATCTTTTAGGAGCATAACTTGTTTGTTTAACCCTCAAAGAATCCCAAAAAGAATGTTTGAGTGTGAAACGACTATAGCTGGATGTCTAAGACAATCACATAAGTGAAGGTGAAACAACTTTTTTATAGAGTGCAGTCTAATGGTGATCACCAACCCAATCAAATTTTTTTAAAGATGTTCTTATTACCCTAGATACTAAAAATTATTAATAACAAAATTCATGGAATATACAGAATATACAATGTTCATGATTTAAATTTCATTTATTTCAAACCAAAATTCATAATTTCTAAAGAAAAAGTGTAGATTTTAAAGTTAAGATAGAAATTTCCCCCTAATTGGCATACTACCTTTTAGCCAATTACTCTCAGGCCAAATGTCTTTGATAGGCATTCATTAACTTACTGAATTTTATAGATTGGCATCTTTGAAGGCCTATCTTTGATTTTTCTCACACGGAATCTTTTAAAGGGATTTGTCTTTTTCTCTCATCAGATATGTGCTTTGACTTCCACTGGAAGCTTTGGATATGCCACCAAAGATTTTGAAAACTCTTTACAATGCTCCAAATTTCACCGTCAAAGATTTATTTTGAAGTAAATCCTTTTAAAATGCTTTGGATATCACCATCGAAGACTTGTTTTAAAATAAATTCTTTTAAAATTCTTCGGATGTCGCGACGAAAGACTTGTTTTAAAACAAAAACTTTTCAAACACTTTTAAAATAAATTCTTTTAAAATTCTTCGGATGTTGCCAAGGAAGACTTGTTCTAAAACAAAAACTTTTCGAATGCTTTGGATACCACCACTAAAGACTTATTTTGAAACAAATTCTTTTAAAATGCTTTGAATATCATCATCGAAAACTTGTTTCAAAATAAAAATAAAAACACATAAAATGCTTTAGATATTTCCATCGAAAACTTGTTTTGAAACAAATTCTTATAAAATGCTTCGGATGTCGCCACCAAAGGCTTATTTCGAAACAAAAATTTTTAAATGCTTCAAATTCCACCATTAAAGACTTTGAAAACTGATATGAATCAATGGTTGATACAATTGCAATTACTTTAGTAAGTATGGCAATGCATCGATCCAAAAATAAAGACAACGCTCAAAGAATGCCACTGAACAATGCTCATGGAACAATGCTAATGCAAGTATCAATAATGAGGTGAACGAATATGAAACGATGTAAAAGCTAGTGTTTTCTGTGCTCTGAATTAATGCAAATGCATATGTATCCAAAGATGTAAATGCACATGAACAATGCAAATGTGAGTATAAGTATAGAGGCAAATGCACATAAAGCGATACAAATGCAGATGATAATAAATAAAGCATATGCTTTGAGTTATACAAAGATCAAAACTTTGTTTAGCTATCTCTCAGTCTAATCCAACTAGCCTTATCAGTTTCAATATTAGAACACATTTTGATCTTCCTATGCCTTAGGAAAAATAACTTCTTTTTCAATTTTTGATCACCATCTTTCTTTAATGAGTTTCAAATTCTCAATGTCAAATTTTATTTCACCTTTTCTTTCCCATAAGTTAGGTCTTATTCCAATTTGATACCTTTCAATTTAAGAAACCCTTGTTTCTTTTCATGAAACCTTTTTAAGTTTTTGAAAACAATTATCTCATTGAAAAATATATTTTGTTCAAAACCTTTAGGTTAAAACATATGGTGTTTAAGTTTTTTAAATAGTAATGATCTTTTGTTGAAAAATTTCCTGAATGATAATCTGATTTTCTCAAAATGAATTGAAAAGCTTAGCCTAAAATCTCATGGTGGATAGGACATATGCCCTTTTTTAAGCACAAATGTATCATGTCGTATAAAGCATAAATCTCTTTTAAAATTAGGCAAATTCAGTGTTCCCTTAAGTCTTCTAACTATTAGGACTTTGACAGCTACCTAACTGATCGGGAAGAGTTTAGAATAGAAGGTTAAGTTCGAAGGGGGATGGATTTAATTTTCAAAATCAGTCTTTAAAATTAAAGGTTGACAACCTAAGGTATTTAGGGATTTTTAGGTGTCCTTAAATTTCTTCAAAATGGTTTTTTCCTTCCAAATTTTGGTAATTCCCATAAGTGATATTAGTGGTTTTTCTTGTTTTGCTTTTTACCTAGGGAATCACAGTTTAGGAACTTTTAAAGTTACTTTTCTAAAATATTAGGTTTTTAAAATGATCATGGTTTTATTTACAAGAAAATGAATGCAAGAATACAAGCTTATTTTAAAGATCGATTATTAGTATTCTCGAGACTTTTCACCATTTGCTTTTTAGGAAACATTCTTATCTTATCAAAACACTTAATATGCATTCTTTACAAATTAATGTCAATTCAGAAACAAAGGATTTCCAAAATAAAGGTTGCCTTCGTGCTTCAGATAAGCTAGCAACAATATTAAGGTAAGTCCCTTAATTTCTTGAATTTTCATTTTTAGATTTTTTTCCCTCTAACGATTATTCTTTCCACCGATGGTTGCTTTTCTATCCTAGATGAACCGATAGTAGTATTAGGGTTATTTCTTTAATTTCTTAAATTTTTGTTTTTTGAACCTTTTCCATCACTTAGAAATTTTACTTGCATCTGCTCTTGCTGTTTCATCAACTTTCTTATGTTTTACTGGCATCCACTTGTTGTAGCACGTCTTTTCTAAGCCTACTAAAAATTCATCCCTGATGGTCAATGACGTTTAATTTTCCTAACACTTCTAATTTGAAAATAAAAATTCTTTTAGAGAACTCTTAAATCTAAGAAAGCCTTTATTTTGCCCTGCAGGGATGAAATTAATGTAGTGTCAAAGAAAAGTTTGTAACAAAGTTATACAAACAAATATATATATAAGCCTATTGTCAAGAAAGATTGCCCCAAAATGTAAAATAAAGGCATTAAGGTGCCTTAAAGAAAAATGATCAATCTTATTATGGTCGGCACAATGTTCATTTATCATTGCTTTATGTGTAAAGGGAAAAAAAGATTAGCACAGGAAATTAATAGTTTATGCAAGAAAAAATTTACATTAAGTGAACCCTTTTAACTGTGTAGTTAAGGCCACGTAATGGATAGCAAGGTGAAAAAAAGTACTCACATAAAGTGATGATGTTCATTCATCATTGCTTGATATATGGATTAAAACAATGATATCAACTTCTAAAATGAAACAAAGATCTTACTACAAAACAATGATGTCCGATTATCATCACTTGATTTACATGCTCAGAACTAAAATAAAATGAAAAGTGTAAGAAGTGTTCCCCCATGTGTACCTAATTTGATAACTTCTAAAATCATGTATGGCTCTAACTAAGTGAGGCCTTTACAGTTCATTGCATGAAGTTTGGGTTGGATATCTAAATAGGTTCTCAATTTGTTCCCAAAGTCTAGAAAGAACTAACAAGGTACCCAAGTCTTTACCCATCACAAGCTTATGTCAGAAAGGGTTCAATTCGAGTATAAGTATCTTCCATGCCCATAACAAGGCTAACACTTTGGGTAGGCATAGGAATTTACACCTGGTAGGCTTTCCATTGGCACAAACAAAAGCTAAACCTCAGAAGGTAGCTACTTCAACCCCTCTTAAAATTTTGGGTAGCATATGCCTTTCCATATACTTGTAGGAGAGCTTAATGGTATGCATGTGCACTATGTGTGAGAGGGAACAAGCAAACCGTTTATGACTTGACTTTTTCAAAAATAATAAAAATCCTATCCTAAAATCACATAAAATTAATATTGCAAAAGAAATAAAAGGGTTAGTGAAAAATATGAACAATATATAACAAAATTTCCATATAAATCAAAAATATAATTTTTTTGTTTTGAAAATATCGAGAATTATAGCCAAATATCGATTGAGACCGAATTAACAAAATTTAGTTAACACATGATTCATTTTAGGCCTAACTCTTTAACTTGTCCCTAGCAGAGTCGCCAAACTATCATAACATGGCCTCGATACGAATCTTGACCAGCCGAATTTAAAAGGTGGAGATACCCTTCATTCCTATATATATCTATACACCACTATTCCTTTGTTTTTAGGGGCCGTATCATTATTATTTTTTGCAAAAAGAGTCGTCAAGATAAATCGTTCATTCAACTTAACCTTAAATAGTCATTACGAAATGACCATTTATTTTGGAGTCGCAACTAATCTATTTTGACTAAGTGAGATTGTTCACTTATTGGAGTTCATATTTTGAGGGATAAAAAACCCTAAAAAACAAACTCCAAAATCTATGCTCATACCAAAGATCATATGAAGGCTTTGGGAGTTGATTAAAATCACAAGTAAAGACTAATCTTTCTCATATGCCTGGTAATTAGTACCTTATTAATCATGTCTTAAATTTTTATTTTTATTCGGTTTCAATATCTAGTATTTAATTATAATTCTTCCATATCAAAATAATATTTTATGAAACAAATTTATTATTTTGTTTGGCAAAATCAAGTTTTTAGTATTTTTGAAAATAAAATAGTTTTGTACCCCAGTTGAGGATCAGAGGAACATGAATGATTTTTTTAGTATTTTTTGCACCCTCCCAAAGAGCCAAAGGAATACAAAATGTTTAAAAAATAAAAATATTTTTGGGACCCTACGAGAAGGCCGGAGAGATATTAAAGTTTTTATTTTTACAAAACTTAAAAAAAAATCTTGATTTTCTTTATTAAAAAGGATATCTTGTTATTAAAATAATCTGTCAAATCCCTTCCGTGTTTAAGAGACATTCCACATATTACTTTAATTAGGATGCATTACCTTAATTTTAAAAATTTTGATTTTTTAATAAAACTTATCCTAAGCACCCTTAAAGTACACCTTCAACATAAAAATATCTTAATTACCATAAAGGATTTGATTTTAAGATAAATTACTAAAATGCCTCTAAGATATACCTTCGACGTGAAAGTATTATGATAACCTTAAAGGACTTGATAATAATATGGAATGACAATTATACCCTAAAGGGGTTACTTGGATGACAAATGTGACCTAAAATGTAAAAATTGCTAATAGGTCTTTAAATTTCTCATAATTGGACTTCGACATGTAAATGGTGAGAAAATGCTAAAATTACTTCTAAAATGTTTAAAATATCCTAAATGGGTAATTCACTGCGAGAAATGACCTAGTTAGTCCTAAAATGCAAAACTTCACTAAAGGTAACTAAACTTCCTAAAATTGCAATTGGCCCCTAAATGATTTAAAATACAAGTAATTGCCATTAAATAAAATCAAAATGCATAGAAAATTTTTCTATTGTGCCCCACAGCATTTGGCCAAGCAATTTAGGCTTAGAATCAATTTTTATCAATTTTGCAAATAGGCCTTTATATTTTTTAAAATTACCAAGTGGCCTTAAAATGCAAAAAAAAAAAAAATTAAAGTTTTGTATTTTTTTGGCCACTACTCATTTGACTTAGGCATGTAAATGCGCCTAGATAAGTTTAAAACAATTTAAAAATTATAGAATAGTCCATAGGGGTTTGATCAAGCTAAAAAATACCTCTAAATGGCCTAAAAGATGTGAAAATTATATTTTAACTCCAATAAATTCCAGCCAAGATAAGGAATACTCCTAAATAAATTTGAAAAAAATTAGAAAAATTATGAAATAGTCCCATAAGAGCTGTCATGAATCAAAACAAACCCTAAATGGCCTAAAAATTAAAGAAGAAATCATTTTAACCTCTAAAATTTCAATTATTTATAAATAACCCCTAAAAATTCACTTTTCATGAAACTAGACCTAAATGCGTGTTAATGTCATCCTAGAACACTATCGAGCTCAACACACAACAAAAATTCTCAAAATAAAAATTTTCAAGAAAAATCATAAACTAAATGCAAAGAGAAAAAAATGCTAACTACAAACTTGCATAAGCCATGAAATCCATCAACATTGGAATTTATTTTAGCACATATGAAAATGGTTTAAAGCGTTTAAACTTTGAAAATATGGTTTTAATAAAATTTAAACAAAAACAAAAAGGAATGGTTATAGTTCTAACTTAACTTTTAAAGCATGAAATATGCCATAGTTTAAGTTTAATCGTCTTAATAAGTAAGGATCATGGAACTACCATCAAGAGTTGAAGAAGATGAAAATGAAGTGAATAAAAATAGAAGATGAAATGAACAACACGAATTTTCAAGAAAAAAACCACTTTGAAAGCTTCAAAATAAATTAAATTCTTTTATTTTTTTATTTTTTGCTTTTTTTGGATAAAAATTAAGAGAGACAAATGAAAAACATCCTTCCTTATTTATAGGGGAGAATGATTCGACTAAGGAGGATGAAAATCCTCCTTAACCAAATTTCCATGCTTTTTTCATCCTTTTCTCCTTTTTTTACTTATTTTATAATTTGTTAACTTG
>JAQSVH010052847.1:2011-27680 GCA_029448705.1 Adansonia digitata | reverse complement strand
ATTATGGCCTTGGTTATGGTAGTCTTGGCTTAATGATCCCCTTAATCCCTTAATGTTGATTGGATGGTCAAATATGCCATGCTCTATTTTAACCATCACAACATTCTCTGTTCATGAATTTCTTGCCATGCTTCATCCATCTCCGCATATTCATCTCATATTTGGATGTTCACCCTAACATGTCTTAAGTATATTCATGCATTTTCTTACATATTGGTAGGTTTCATGAAACAAAAATGTTTTCCTAAAAATTTCAACATGCTTTCTTTGGGTTAAACATGTTCACCATCATACATGGTTTAATCTTAAATGTCATTTACAAGCCTAACATTCCCATGCATCTTAGTTGTCATCATCTTACATTTTTTCCATCTCTTCCATTGTTAAAATACTATCTTGTTTGTTTGAATGTGTTCTCCTTGTTTACTGCTATGCATGTTGCATTTCATTCATAACTGTGTGTCAAAATGGTTGCTGGTTTGTTGCAAAATCTAATTTTCAAAAGTCCCAATTTAAATCTACACTACCTCCAATAGATGAAGACTGGTAAGGATTTAATGTTTTCACTAAATGGGTTCTCCAATCTTGGGGATAAATAAAACTTTTTAGATTTGGATTCATGCTTGAATAAACTCCTAAATATTGGTTTCTTAGAAAATGATTATTTTATTTAATAAAACATTAAGCCTCGATCTTGAGTTTAATACCCTTATTTGTAGCATGGTCACAGGTTATTTCATCATAAAAAATTACTCCAAAATTGTGGAATGAATTCATGATGCCCATGTTACCCATTCCTTTCTGTCATGGACGTTCGGATGTCTTTGGCTTAAGTCTAGTCTTGAGAAGTCCAAAAATATAAAAAAAACTCCCCTATTTTTGCTCTAATAGCACTGTGTCCACCATAAAAAATGTTTTCAAGAGCAAATATATTTTTTTAGAATTTTTTAATTTTTTTCGGGAAAACAAATTGAACTAACTTCATAATGTTGTCTTGTTTGCACCTGGATCATTCTGGATGAATGAGTTATGATTTTTTTAACCTTTATTGTCTAGAACCCTTAGAACCACCACACTGCATTCTATTTAGGGTATTTTGACCCACTAGAAGATTTTTTGGAATTTTTTAAATATTTTTCCTAAAAAGTTTATGAAATTTCCTTTTGGAAATAAATATTTGTAATTTAGTGATACCAAATGAATTCGAGATGATTTTCCAAAGTCTACTATGCCATTTCCCCTGCATAAGCTATTAAGGCCAAAACAAACCCAACTTCAAAAATTAATTCTACCTAGAAAGCAATTTTCTAGAATTTTTGGAATACTTTTATATTAAACATTATCGAGTTACCTTTCTAATGGTATCTTGCTTGATTCCTAACACCTTAAAATTTACCCGAAACAAATTCAAGAAAAGAGATAGTGTAACATTGTCCCCTGTTTTTGCAATTAAAATCAACCCAACTTCACGGGATACTTTTATCGAGATGTTCAAACTTCTTAAAGCGTACCCAATTGGCTCCTCGTAAGGTCATGCAATATAACAGAAGTTGCCTAGACTCAGATCAAGACTAAAACAAAAAATTATTTTTGTTTAAACTCTCAGGGTTCTATTTTTAAACATTTTTTATCAAAAACATTCATTTTTTTCATAAATATTAAAATTTTTGTTTTTGGAGATACTACAACCCCACTTTTCAAAGGGATATTTCAACCCCGTTCTTTACCTAAAGTGTGAATTTTCTCTCTATACAACTTTCTAAAAAGGCTTTTTATCAAAACCTTTTTTTAAACATGTCTAAAATTGTCACCTTAGGGGATACTCCAATATTGCCTTCTGAAGGGATATTCCAACCTCATTTTTCATTAAAGATTCGATATTTCTCGCAAACATCCTAGGCCATTTTAGTCAAAACCTCTTATTTTGTCCCTTAAGTTATCGCCGTGTCTAAACACGTCTTAAATTTGTCATCCTGGTTATTCTTCAATAGTCAAAGACATTTATGAGATACATTCTGTTTGTCCTTTTTTTTTTCTCATGTTTTTTGTATGGTTGTTCTTATGTAACATAATTATATTCTTTTTTCGTATTACTAATACATTTCCTTTTCGTAGTGACCATTGTGCATTTATATTTTAAAACTATTTTAAAAAATTACAAGATAATGTTCTGTGTTGGTATCTCTCCAGTGCCTGGCTTAGAATATCTGAATTTTTAAAATTTAATTCAAAAATTATTTCGTAAAAAATCCCTATGTTTTCCATGTTTTTGGGGTGCATAGGTGATATAAATTTTCTTTTAAAACTCGAGTCTAATAGTTTCCACAATCCATGCATTCAAGAGGACTATGCCAAAGAAATGATAAAGTGAAACCGATTAAACCAAAGCCAAAGTGAGATATAGTTTGCAGGCATATACTTCAAGGATCGTAGGGGTGCTAATCTTTCCTTATGCTGTCACAACATGGCCTACATGTAAATCTTGACTAGCCTAACTTAAAATGATGGATATACCCATTATTCCTATATAAAGTAATATATCATTATTCTTTACTTTTTAGGGGCTTGTATGATCATTATTATTATTCTTTATTTCCGTTTGTGGGGATTGAGTTGCCGAAATGAATTGCTAACTCAACTTAACTCTAAATAGTCGTTATGAAACGACCATTTTCTAGAGTCACCACTAATCTTATTCTGGCTAGGTAAGATTGTTCATCTGCCGAGGTTCGCATTTCAAAGGTTATGAAACACTTAAAACAAATCTAAGGTCTGCGTTCATATAGGAATCACTTGAAAAGGTTCGGGAGTTGGTTACAATTGCAAGTAAAAATTAACTTTCTCATGATGCTTGGTAATCGATACCTTATTAATCATGTGTTAACAAGGATTTTTTATTTTTTATTCAATTTCAATATTAGATATTTAACTATAATTCCTATATATTAGAAACCAAATTTTATGAAACAAATTTATTATTCCAAACAAGAAAATCAGGTTTTTAATATTTTTGAAAATCAAATCTTTCACACCCTTCCAAAGAACCAGAAGAACTTGAAGATTGTTATTATTCTTTTTCATACCCCACTAGAGCCAGTTGATATTTCATACCCCACTAGAAGATTGTTAACAAGGATCTTGATTTTTTATTCAATTTCAATATTTGATATTTAATATAATTCCCATATATCATAAACAAAATTTTATGAAATAAATTTATTATTTCAAATAAGAAAATCAGGTTTTTAATATTTTTGAAAATCAAAATATCTTTCACACCCTTCCAAAGAACCAGAAAAACTTAAAGATTATTTTTATTCTTTTTCATACCCCAATGGAGAGCTAGTTGGAATATAAAAGATTTTGAAAATCAAAATGTCTTTTATTCCCTGTTGAAGGGCTAGAGGAATACAAAAGGTTTTATTGCTTCAAAATTAAAAAAATCCCTATTTTCATTTTCAAAAAGATATAACAATATTAAAACAATTTGTAGAAACCCTATTATATGCTGAAAGAAATTTTACATACTATTTTAATATTGAAGATATTACCTTGATTCAAAAAAAATTTCAATTTCATTATTAGTATTTAAAAATTATTCTAAGACTTGGTTTAGACAAAATGTACTAAACTCGACTCTAAGGACATGAATGTGTTTGACATGACTAATATGTTCTCTAAAGTACACCGTTGACCTAAAAGTATCTCAGTGACTTAAAAAGGTTTGGTTCTAAAATAAATTAATGAAATATCCCTAAGGAGTACCTTCGGCATATACGTATCTTGGTAACCTAAAGGATTCTATAACTATAAAAATTAATGAATCTATTCCTATTGTAGACTTTTGTTGTAGAAGTACCTCGGTGATCACATAGAACTTAGTTATAAGGTAAATTACTAAAATATCCTTAAGGTTTACCTTTGACGTAGAAGTATGACGGTATCCTAAAGGGTTTAATATCTCTACAAAAAGATGAACCTATCCCTATTATGCACTATTGAAGCAGAAGTATCTCGGTGATCATAAAGGGCTTGATTTTAGAGTAAATTACCAAAATATCCCTAGGGTTTACCTTTAATATATATGTATCTTGGTAACTTAAAAGGTTGAATGACATCATAAACAAATAAACCTACGCCTACTGTACATCTTCGACCTATAGGTATCATAGTGATCCCATAGGACTTGGTTTTAAAAAATGCCAAATACCTCTAGGGTTTATTTTTGACCATGAAGTATCCTAGTAAGCTGAAGACATGAAATGAGAATTATACCTCCATGGGTAATTTTGACATAAAAAAGACCTAAAATGCACATTGCTAATAGGTCCTTGAACATTTCAAAATTGCATTTCATACCCTAAAAAAAAGTTGGAAGAATACAAAAGGTTTTAATAATTTCTAACCTATATGGAAGGCATTAGGAATGTTAGAAATACTCTTAAAATATCAAAAATATCATATGAACTCTAAAATGCAAAATTTTTCTAAATGATCCCTAAACTTTGCAAACTTTACAATTTAGTCCCTATACAAAACAAAATCATAATCAAACATAAAGTTCATCACAAAAAAAAATGAAGATCATACCAAAAATTATATAATAAATTTGGCCAAGTACTTATGGGCATAGAACAATAATTTTACAATTTGCAAATAAGCCTTTAAACTTTCTAAAATTATAAAATAGCCACAAAATGATGGAAAATGCATACAACATTTTCATACATATCAAAATAAATATGGAAACACTTTCAGAAGTATAGATAAGCAACTAGCTTGGCCAAGCATGGATGGCCTTGAAACAAAATTTTTCATTTTTATAATTTAGTCCCTACATAAAAGAACATCATAAATTAACACAAAACACACTATGAAAAATTGTAAAAACTATGCCAAAATCATGACAATGGTTTGGCCAAACACCTATGGCCAAAAAAACAACTTTTTCACATTTTGTAGCTTTGTCTCTGAACTTTTTAAAATTATAAAATGGCCTCAAAATGGTATAAAATGCATAAAACATAACCAGATATGTTAAACTAAGTAGAAAAACATTTCTAAGGCTCTCGACAAGCAATTGACCAAGCTTGGATTGCCATTGAAAAAGTTTTATGATTTTTGCAATTTAGTCACTACTATTTCCATATTTACAAAATAAGCTAGGTAAAATCAAAACATCATAAAATCAACCCTATATGATTTAGCCAGCATGTTTTCTCAGCAAAAAGTAAAGTTTGATAACATATTTTTATAAATATTAATCTATACAAATATATACATGTTAGAATTTTTACCAAGCATGAATTAGCATAAAAACCAAAAACAATAATGAACAAATCAATAGAAAACAACATAAATATATTTAAAAAATTACATAAACATAAATACATGAAAATAGTAATATACGTATCAATAAACACAAATAATCTCAAAGAAAATCAAATTATTTCTAATAAAAATTAACTAAAACAACCAAAATCAAAAACTTTAATCATAGTCGTCATACTTGGCCTTTGAATATGAATCAAAATTCATGAGCATAAGTATTCATTTGGCTCATTAAAAAGAAGATTCAGACAGAAATAAATGAAAATTAAGAATTTTACAAGAAATTTAGCTTAGAAAAGCTTAAAATTTTATTTATTTCATGTGTTTTCTTTGCTTTTTCTTCTTTCAACCTAAAGTCTTAAAATTTTATATGGGATGACATTGGCCAAGGGCTAAAAACAAGGTCATTGGCTGAATCTTAGTAGTTTCTAGGATTTGTTTTCTTTGTTTTTTACTTATTATTATTTTATTTTCTTGATTTTTTTAGATTGATTTGATTTAAATTAATTGTTTTTGTCTTTTAGTGGATTGCTTCATCCATGACTCAATTCTAGAGACTTTTGGATGATATTTTTATAATATGTAAAATTATACCATAAAAAGTAATTACAATGACTAAATTGTAAAAATTAAAAAATATGTAAATAAAATTTCATATGATCAATTTAATTTAATCCAATAATAAAAATAATTTTTTATACAATAAAAGAATTAAAAATAGCAAACTTGTAAAATTTTACGGGAAAAAACCCTTACAGTGAAAATTGTTATATGTGAAAAAAATGCAAAACTCATAAAATAAATTAAATTTATAGAAATTGATTTAATATGAATTAAATAATAATATTTGAAAATTTTTAAAAATACAAGAAAAATTTACGAAGTAGAAAACTCTATTTCTTAAAAATATGAAAATTCTAAAAAAAATTGTGAACCTTATAAAATAAAATGAATTTTCTAGAACTGATTCATTATGAATTAAATAATAATATTTGAAGAACTTTGAAAATTATAAATTCAAAAAAATCTACCAGTAAAAAATTACGGAGTAAAAAACTTTGTATCTTGAAACCATTGAAATTCTAAAAAATGCAAAATTAATAAAATAAAATGAGTTTTGAAAAAGTGACTTAATATGAATTAAATAATAATATTTGAAAAATTTTAAAAATTGTAAACTAAAACAAATCTTTTCGAAAAAATTTACGAAGTAGAAAACTCCATATCCTAGAAACAAAAAAGTTTTTAAAAAAGTTTAAAACTCATAAAATAAAATGAATTTTAAAAAATTGATTTAATAGTGGCTAAATGGAAAATTTTAAAGAATTTTGAAGTTTAAAACTCGAGAAAATTCCATCAAAAATTTTATAAATAAAGAAAAGCTCATATTTTAAAACTAGAAAAAGTTTAAAAAATATATTAAAACTTATACAAAATGAATTAAATACAACATATTGTTCAAAGTATTAATTTAAAAAATGCTAAAGATGAAAATCTAAAATCCAAAACAAGTCTTCATCAAAAAATTTCACAAGTATGATACTTATTGTACTAAAAAAAAAACTATGAAAACTCCGTCAATCTTTCTGCTTAATCGAACATGGTTAACTTAAACCGTAGTTCACCTACTTTACCCTAGGATCACATGAAGAGGATATCTTGCTTCATTGGTTCCTAACCAACTGAAGCTAACCAATAAAATGAACCTATTCCGCCTGAACACTTTTGGCGTCAAAGCATTTGGTGATCGCAAAGGATTCTATTCTAACATAAACTTCCTCCATCCTTCTGCTTAACTAAATGAACTTGAAATGTTTTGAAAACTTTTAATGGATGCTTCGAATATCGCATAGAAACTTTGTCTTCAATTATCACATAGAAGACTTTGAAAGCATTTTTTTGAATGAAAACTTCTAAATGCTTCGAATATCACCATCAAAACTTTTTTTTGAATGCTTTGAATATCACCATTGAAGACTTTGAAAGCATTTTGTGAATGAAAACTTCTAATTTCTTCGAATGTCACCATTAAAGCTTTTTCTAAATGCTTCAAATATCACCATCAAAGCTTTATTTTCGAATATCACCATCGAAGACTTTAAAAGCTTTTTGTGAATGAAAACTTCTAAATGCTTTGAATATCACCATTGAAGCTTTTTCAAAGCTTTCTTCACCTACCTTACCATAGGATCGCTTTAAAAGATGATAGATTTTTGAATGCTTCAAAAATCTTCATCAAAGTTTTTTCAAAGTTTTTGCATGAGAAGGTGATAAATCTCTAAATGCTTTGAATATATCCATCGAAGTTTTTTCAAAGCCTTCTTGACCTACCTTGCCTTAATATCGCATGAGAAGGTGATAGATTTCTTTAGAGAATTAAAATCTTTTCTAAAAAGTCATCTAATAACAAATATCTAATTGGTGTTCATTGATTCAAAGATATAATTTATGTAATTAGATAACTATTTGCTTAAGGCATATTCGCAAACTTCTATTAAAATGATGAAAATTATCATAATTCATTAAAATTCCAAGATTTATGGAATGAGAGCACTTTTTCATTTTGACCTAGTGAAAAAAAGTTTACTTGATCAAAATCTATTAAAATTCTAAAACAATTTCAACCATGGATTTTCCAATATCAAAGATTATAGATATGCTACTTTCATCATGATGTTAAGATTTTCTTGTGATCGATGATTACTGTCACCACATACCCTTTTTGTCTCTTCAGATAATTTAAAGCAGGTACACATGACTTAAAAGATATCTATGGTGATATGGTTGAGCCTCTGAGTTATCCCTTGGCAGGATTTAGATTAGGTATGATAGTGTGAATGGGACAGAGACTGTCGAACGAATCGCTCATCCAACTAGTTTTGGAAAGTTACCATGAAATACCATAAATTTGGAGTCGCCACCAATCATGTCAAGCTAGGCATGATCGAATGCCTATCGAAAACAATATTCCAAGTTATCGAAACTTAAAACATCAAATTCAAGGTGTACAAAGTCCAAAGATTTGTTGGTTAAGTTTGGGAGTTCGGTACATGTAGGGAAGGATTAGCACCCCTATGATGCCTAAAATTGGTACGCTAACTATATCTTGCTTCAGTTTTGGTTTAATTGGTTCCATTTGTCATTATTTAAATATAATCTCCTTTAATGCATGAACTTTTATGGAAATTGTAGATTAGGGTTTTGATAGAAAATTTTATATCACCTATGCAACACAGAGGTAAGAGGAACATAAATATTTTTATGAAAATAATTTTCAAATTAAATTTTAAAAGTTTGGATATTCCGTGTTAGGCACTAGAGAGATACCAATATGGAATATTTTCTTGTAAAATTTTGTTTAAAAATAAATATTAAATACGAATGCACTACAGTGACTATAAAAAGGAAATGTATTTGTAAGACAAAAAAGAGTATAATAATTTCACAAACAAACAATCATAAACAAAAGAATGTAAAAATGAAGAAAGATCGAAATGTATCTTGTAATTGTCTCCTATTACTGAAAAATAGCCGCGATAACATTTGGAAATATGTTTGGATTTAATGGTAATTTGAAGAATGGAAAGACATTATAATTAAAATGATCCAGGATATCCGAAAGAGAGAAAATTTATGGATTTTGAGCTAAAAACAGGGATAAAATATCCCTCAGGGAGGTGGGGTTGGAGTAGCCCCAAGAATGAAAATTTTCTAATGATCTAAGAAAATAATTAGGAATCCTGAAGGAATACGAGAGAGAAAATTCAAGTTTTTTTTGTGGGAACAGGGTTGGAATATCCGCTCAAAATGGTGGGGTTGGAGTGTCCTCAAGAATAAAATTTTTAATGATTTAAGAAAATAATTAGAAATCCTAGATAAGTCTGAGATTGACAAAAGTCAATTACTTTTAGTGAAAAATGGGTTTAGAGTGTTCCCTCGAAGTGTTAAGGTTGGAGTATCCTCATGAATAAACTTTTTGATGTTTCGAGACAGTGATATATTAAAAAAGGTATTTTGAAAATAGTAAACCAATGATTTGAATAAAATAGATTTTTGTTTTAAACCATCATCTGAGCTTAAAGGGCTTATGTTATAGAAAAGTCAATCGGATGCATTTTGAGACATTCAAACATCTCAATAAAGGTGTTTCAAAAAAACTGGGTTAAAAAAAGGGATAACTTCACGTTACCTCCCTTCTCAAATTTATTTGAGGTTCATCCGAAGGCTGCAAGAGGTAAACAAGGTATTGTTGGAAAAGTAACTCAATAAGGATTAATATAACAATATTTTTAAAATCTTAAAAAATCATGTTCTAGGCGAAATTAATTTTTGAAGTTTGGCTTGTCTCAACACTAGTAGCATGTACAGAGTAAAGGGCATAATGGATTTTGAAAAACTATTTCAAACTCATTTGGAATCATTAAATCACAAATAATACCTCTTTGAAAAAGAAATTTTGTAAACTTTCTGGCAAAAATATTTAAAATATGTAAAAATCAGCTAATGGGTTGAATTGGCCCAAACAATATGTAACATGCTGGTTTTAGGGGTTTTAGTTAGCAAAATTTCAAAAAATCATAAATCTTTCATCTGAAATAATCCAAAAGTAAACAAGACACTATTAGAAAGGTATCTCAACCTTTAAAGGAAAAGTATTAGAAAATTCTAGAAAAATCATTTATGGTTTGAAAATGATTTTTAAACTCGAACTATAATGATGTCAGAGGAAAAACATGAGATTATTCAAATTTTTTTTCTTAGTGTTGAATTCGCGTTATGGACATCTGAATATCCATAACATAAGAAAAAGAATTACACTGGCATCACGAGTTCATTCCACTGTCTTGAAGTAGTTTAAGACAATGAAATAACCCTTTGACCATGCCACCATGAAGGTGTTAAACTCAAGATCAAGGCATAATATATTTTTCGACTAAAAAGGGTAATTTTGCTTGAAAATGGCATATTTAAAGTTATTTTACTATGAATCTAGATTTGAAATATTTAATTTGTCCCTAAAATTAGAAGACTAATTTTATGAAAACATTAAATCTATACTAGTCTTAATCTATTAGAGGTAGCATGAACTTGATTTAAGGATTTTTGAAAAATCAAATTTTTTTATAACAAATAAGTATGCATTTTGACAAACAAGTCACGAATGAAATGCAAAATACATAATAATGAAAATGAACAACACATTCAATCAAGCAAAGATGATATTTTGACAATGAAAGAGGCAGCAAAATGTAGGATTATGATAAGAAGATGCATGAACATTCTTTAGATGAACATGTTTAAACAAAGTTTGCTGAAATCTTTAAAAAAGATATTTTTACTTCATGAAACGAATCAAGATGCAAGAAAATGCATGAACATACTTAGGATCTGTTAGGGTAAACGTTCAAATATGAGATGAGTATGTGAACATGGATGGACAATGGCAAGAAATACATAAATAAAGGCTATTATGATGATGAAAATGAAGTATGACATGTTTGCACATCCAAACAACATCAAGGCATCAAGAGGGTCATCAAGCCTAAAACTACCACAACCAAGGCCATAATAATGCAAGAGAATCTTAAAGGGTCATTAGAACATAAAGAGGCCACCACGATGATGAGAGTGCTGAGAAATCAAAGAATATGCAGGGTAAAGTGGAGAAAAATACTAAAGTTTAAACTTTAGCCTTTTCTTCTAAGCAGCAACTTTAAACTCACTTTTTTCTTCTTTTTGAAGTTAAATAGCCAAAGAATGATGAAAAAAAGCCTTTTTAGTTAGGATATGGATGGAAGGGAGTTTTAAGAGGAAATATAAGTAAAAGGCTGTTAAGATGATGAGATACTGAGAAATCAAAGAATACGTAGGGTAAAGTGGAGAAAATACACCAAAGTTTCAAACTTTAGCCTTTTCTTTTGAGTAGCAACTTTAAAGTCACCTTTTTTCTTCTTTTTAAAGTTAAATAGCCAGAGAATGATGGAAAAAAAGGCTTTAGCTAGGATATGGATGAAAGAGAGTTTTAAGAGGAAATATAATTGGAATGGAAGGTCTTGGAAAGGTTTCTAGTGGTGCTTTTAAGGATTCTAAGAATAGAGAAAGGTTTTTTGGTTTTTGATGGCCGGGGAATATTAAAAGAATGCTTAGAAATGAGTGTTTTCATCATTAAGAATGTTGTGGTAGGGTTTCTTTGGTTTTTTTTCTTTCTCTAGTATCCTTTTAGTTGAGTCCAAGGTTGGCATATATAGACATATAACCATGAGGACAAAATATGTAAAAAATAAGGGCATTTTGGGATTTTAATGCATGTACCTTATGTAGAGATTAGGTATTACGCTCAACTACCATGCAAACCCATTGGTTTACTCAGTAAAAACATTGGATCAAGGCTACTTTATGTGATTAAACATTGAGAAGATTCAGCCTTACCCTTTGGTAATTTGTATAATGTCATGAAATGTCCCTTGTCATTGGCTATTAGGGCTAAAAAATTTGCTTAAATCAAATCACAAGCCCCAAGATGAAGACTGGCATGAATTTTAATGATTTTTGGTGCAAGAAATATGTTTGAATCATATTTTAAATCAATGGTGCAATCGCTAAAAAGTAGCTTGAACTAAGCAAAAATGCCTTAGTGTATCAATATGAAACATTTTGTATCAACACATAAGGTATTTTTGCTTATGAGTATTGATACAATGAAGAATGTATCAATACCAAGAGCTAAAAAGGTTTCCATTCTAGAGACGTCGAGGTATGTACCGATACTTTGTGGAATTTTATCAATACTTAAGCATGTGTATCAATACATTAAAGTTTGAATTTGAATTTTTGCTAGGTCTCAAAATCTCTCACTAGGTCTTGATACCAAACCCTCTTATATCGATGCTACATGTGAAAATTTGAATTTTTAGCAATGTAAAAACTCTGTATCAATACCAATCTAGGTCTTGATGCCAAACCCTCTTATATCGAAGCTACATGTGAAAATTTGAATTTTTAGCAATGTAAAAACTCTGTATCAATACCAATCACCAATATAACTTGCACATGCTGGTGGTTTCCTGAATACCTCACTTTGGTCACAAACAATGGAAAACTAACCTGTAGTCGATAGAATGACTAGGTGATACCCTGAATAGTATACCTTATTTTTACATTTTTCTTTTAATGCCACCCATAGGCATTTTAAATCTTTCTAAAAGAAATTTTTCGCCTGGCATCATGTCATCTAATAGTGCTTGGTGACATGACACCCAATGATTGTCCCTATTTTATTATATATACATATATATTTAATTTCATTATTTTTTGATTACATCTTGAGATGTGAAAAATTGGCCTGGACAAAATGAGGCGTCTATAGCTACCCTTTTTTGGCCATTGCTGACCATCAAGAGCAAGGCAAAGACAAATAAACACCATTTTGTTAGAGTAGGATAATGGTTCTGTATGCCTACGAAAAAAATAGAGATCTAGTTAGTATTATGTTGAGGTAAACTGAGTATATTAGCAATGATTCTAACAAATAAAAAATTTCAATGAGTTTTATGGGTTTTAACCTTTGTAGACACCTCATTTTTTTGAGTCAATTTTTGGCACCCAGAGACATAATTGAAAGGTGATAGAATTACAAAATAAAAATAAAAAATACAAGTTCATGAAGTATCGACACATACCTTTAAGTCTCGAGACTAGAAACAAAATTACTTTTAGTATTGATACATGCTTCATTGTATCGATATTTATGGGTAAATATTGCCTTGTGTATAAATAAGTTCTATATTGATACACAAAGGCATTTTTGCCTAGTTCAACCTATTGTTCAACCATTGCACTATTGATTCAAAATTCGATTTAAACATGTTTCTTGCATCCAAAATCATCAAAAGTCATATCAAGCTTCGTCTTTAGGCTTGTGATTGGATTTAAACAAAATTTTAAACCCAAATAGCCAATAACAAGGGACATTTCATGACATTATGCAATTTGTCAAAAAGTAAGGCTAAACTTTAGCAATGCTTGTTGCATAAAGTAGCCCAAATCCCCTATTTTTGCTAAGCAAACTAATGGGCTTACATGGTAACTGAGCACAATACCTAATCTCTGCATGAGGTACTGCACCAAAACCTCAAAATGCTCTCGTTTTTTAATCATTTGTCTTTATGTCACATTGCTATATAAGCTAACCTTGGACTCAGTTGAAGGGAACCCCACCGAAAAAACATTCTCAACAAAAAAAACCTACTCCCAAATATTCCGTAATGTTCTTCAGCCACCAAAAACCAAGAAACTTTTCTCCATTCTTGGAGCCCTTGAAAACTATAAGCAAAGGTCTTTCCAAAAACTTCTATTTCACTCATATTCCCTCTCAAAGCTCCCTTTTAACCATATCTAATTAAAAAGACCTTATTTTTCATCACTCTCTTGCTATTCAACCTTAAAAACGGTGAGTTTAAAGTTACTGCTCAGAGGAATGGCTAAAACTTGAAAGTTTTGGTATATTTTTCTACTTGACTCGACATATTCTTAATTTTTTCAACATTTTCATCATCTTAGTGACCTATCTCTGTTACCATGACCCTTCTAAGGTTCCCATGCATCCTTGCGACCTTGTCTATGGTAATCTTAAGATGTTAATGTTCTCTTGATGCCTTGCTGTTGCATGGTAGGCCAAATATCTTCACTTTTATTCTGTCATTGCAACAACCCCTTGTTTATGCATTTTCTATCTTGTTTCATCAATTTCTATAAGCTTAAAATATGTTTGAATGTTTTCATAACAAGTATTGAGCATGTTCACGCATTTTCTTGCATTTTAAGGAGTTTCTAACATAAAAATGTTGTTTTGACAACTGTAACATACTTTTCGTCATTTAAATATGTTCATATCATTTCCATGCATCTTATTGGTAATTTATTTGCATTTTTGCTACCTTTTCCATGTTAAAATGTTATCTTTGTGTGTTTACATATGTAATACTTATTTATCTTGGTGCACGTTGTATTTTATCCATGATTTGTTTGCCAAATCGCATGCTTGTTTGTTATAAAAATATGATTTTCAAAAACAAATCCCTAAGTTAAGTTCATGCTACCTTCAATAGATGATAATCATGGATTTGATGTTTTCATAAAATTAGTCTTCCAATCTTGGGAACAAACTAGACCTTCTAGGTCCAGATTCATCGAATAAAATGCTACTTTCTTTTGTTAAAGTATTGAGCCTTAATCTTGAGTCCAATACTTTCTTTAGTTACATGGTCACTAGGTTATTTCATTATCTTAAACTACTCAAGGATTATGGAATGAATTTGTGACACTGATACTACTTGCATTTTTTTGTTACGAATGTTCAAATGTCCTAGACTTGAGTTTACCCTTGAAAAAACCTAAAAATACCTAATAATTTCCCTATTTTCTTTGGCAGCATTATAGTCCAAGTTTAAAATTTTATTTTCAAGTCATAAATGAGTTTTTTTTTTATATTTTTACCTTAAAAGGCATCAAGATACCTTTCCAGTGGTGTCTTGCTTGTAATCAGATCATTCTGAATGAAAGAATTATGATTTTTTAAACTTTTCCTATTTGAAACCCTCTAGAATTAGCAAACAATTTTTTATTTGGGCCATTTTGGTCTAGCAAATGATTTTTTAGAACTTTTTGAATATTTTTCCTAAAAAGCTTGTAAAATTCTCTTTCCAAAAAAGTATTTTTTGCAAATTAACAATTTCAAATGACTCTAGAATGATTTTTTTCCAAAGTTCATGATGCCCTTTCCTTTTACATGTTGCTAGTGTTAAGATAGACTAATCTTTAAAAATTAATTCCACTTAGAAAGTGATTCTCTAGGATTTTTGGAATAATTTTACATTAAACCTTATTGAGTTAACTTGCCAAAAGTACCTCATTTACCCTTTGAAGCCTTCAGATTCACCTGAAACACATTGCTAGTGTTAAGACAAACTTATATTCAAAAATTAGTTCCACTTAGAAAGTGATTCTCTAAGATTTTTGGAATATTTTTACATTAAACCTTATCAAGTTAACTTTCTAACAGTACCTAATTTACCCTTTGAAGCCTTCAGATTCACCTGAAATGAATTTGAAAAAAAAAGATAACGTGATGGTGTCCCTTATTTTTAACCCAATTCTTGAAAATGCCCTTATAAAAATGTTTGAACATCTCAAAATGCATTCGATTAGTTCCCTTACAACACAAGTCTTTTAGACTTGGATCAAGGCTAAATATACAAAAAAATAATTTTATACTAACTATCTCTTTCTTCCTTATTAAAATTTTAACTAGTGGAGAAATTGCAACTCTATTGCTTTGAAGGGCTACTCCAACCCCGTTTTCAACTCAAAACTTAAATTTTCTTTTTGGATCCATATTCAAGATTCTTAATCGTTTCTTAAAACTTCAAGAATTTTCATCTTTGGGGATACTCCAACCCTATTACCCAAGGGGATACTCCAACCTCATTTTTTCATTTAAAATTTGAATTTCCTCCCTAATCAAATTTCCTTTTAAGTATACTTAAAATCTTTACCATAGGGGATACTCCAACCCTACTTTCTGAGGGGATACTTCAACTCTGTTTTTTTAAATTTCATCTGAAATCCAAATTCTCTCCCGGATATACCAGGTCCCCTAATCAAATCCTTTTCTATCCCTCAAATTACCATTAAATCCAACCATATCTTAAAGTTGTTACATTGGTTATTCTTCAATAATCAAAGACAACTATGAGATACATATTGATTATCCCTCCTTTTCATGTTTTTATATGTGTTTATTTTCATGTAATTTATTATATTCTTTTTTATCTTACAAACACTTTTCTCTTTGCAATGACCATTGTGCATTCATACTTTAAAACTGCTTTCAAAATGGCAAAGGAATATTCCATGTCATTATCTCTCCAGTATTTGACATGAAATATCCAACTCTTAAAATCCAATCCAAAAATTATTTTCTCAAAAACCCCTATAATTCTTATATCTTTATAGCACATAGGTGATATAAATTTTCTTTAAAAACCCTAATTTATAACTTAAAAAACTTCATGCATTAAAGGAAATTATATCTAAATAATGACTAAATGGACCAATTTAATAGAAACCCAAACGAGATATAATTAGTAGTGCTAATTTTTTGCATCGTCGGGGTGCTAATCCTTCACCATGTGTAATTAACTCTCGAACCCAACCAACAAACCTTTAAATTTTATAAACCTTGAAATCAGAGTTTTGAGTTCCATAACTCAAAATAATATTTTCAGTAGGCATCCGATCTTGCCTAGCCTGAAATTAGTTGGATGAGTGATTCATGTTGATGTTCCACATAGCCAACCTTTATGAACTTTGGACGATCCGAAGGGCCAAAGTGTGCTTGACTTAAAAATATTTTGATGTTCAACATGAAGAAGTAAAAAACCGTCAGATGAATCACTCATCCGACTAGTCTTGGATGGCCACCACGAAGTGGCCATAAACTTGGAGTCACCACTGATCATTTTAAGTTAGGCATGATCAGATGCCCCTTGAAAATACTACCAGAGATTCATTGTTTTAGGTTCGGGAGTTGGTTACGTGTGGGGAAGGACTAGCACCCTCACAACGCCTAAAAATTGGTACCATTTAACTATATCTTACTTGAATCTCAGTTTTCATAGTTCCATTTTTATAATTATTTAAATATAATTGCCTCTAAGATACGAGTCTGAGTTTTAATGAAAATTTTATCACCTATGCACCTCGAAGAGATGAGAAACATAGGGATTTTTGATGAAAATGATCTTCGGATTGGTTTAAAAAAAATCAAATATTTCATGTCTGGCACTGGAGAGATACTGACATAAGATATCATTTTGTGATTTTGAAAATGATTTTTAAAGCATGAATGCTCAAGGTCCCTACAAGAGGAAATGTGTTAGTAAGATAGAAGAGAAAACAATAAATAAATCCATACAAAAATAAAAACATAAAATACATAAACAAGAGGGATGATCAAGATGTATCCAATAGTTGTCTTCGATTATTTATGAATAATCGAGATGACAACGTTGAGACTTAGTCAGATTTGATGGGAATTTGAAGAGAAAAGGTTTCAATGACTCGAGAGAGAGAAAAGCTTAGATTTTAGAAGGAATAGGAAAAGCGAGGTTAGAGTATCCCCTTAGAGGAGTGGGTTAGATTATCCCAAAAAAGGAAGTTTGATATTGGATTTGAGGTAAAAGTGAGGTTGGAGTATCCCTTCAGAGTAGTGGGGCTGGAGTATCCCTAAAAATGGAAATTCAATGTCATTTTGAGGTAAAAGCAAGTTGGAGTATCCCTTTGGAGTAATGCGGTTAGAGTATTCCCGACAATGAAAATTTGATGTCATTTTTAGGTAAAAGCAGGGTTAGAGTATTCCCTCGAAGTAATGGGGTTAGAGTATCCCTAAAAATGAACATTTTTTATGTCATTAGGAAGAGGTCATTTTTTTGGATAGGGGAAGCTTTGAAAATCGGGAGCCAAAGGTTTGGCTAAAATGTTCCTTTTTTGTTTAGCTTTGGTCCGAGTCTAAGGGGGTTTAGGTAATGGGAATGAGCCAAGTTAATCATGAGGCATTCAAACACCTCAATAAGAGCGTTTCAGAAATTAGGTTAGAAATAGAGGACAGTGTTGCATCGTTTCTCTTTTTGCATTTATGTTAAGCTCATCTAGAGGCCCTAAGGAGTAAAGGACATACCATTGGAAAGGTAACTTGATGAGGATTAATGAAAAAATATTCCAAAAATCCTAGAAAATCACTTTCTACGAGGGAAATACTTTTTGAATTTCAACTTGACTGAACATTGGCAACTTGTATAGGGCAAAGGTATGACGGACTTTGCAAAATCATTTCGAATTCATCCAAAATTGTTAAAATGCGAATAATACCTTTTTAAAAAGGGAATTTTATTAACACTAGGGTAAAAATATTTAAGGGATTCAAAAGTGTTGTTTGTTGGGCTGAAATAGCTCGAATAATAAAGTATTCATTAGATCTAGGGGTTTCAGACAGCAAGGATTCAAAAAATCATAGCTATTTCATCCGAGATGTTCTGAAGGTAAATGAGATATTGTTGGAAAGGTAATTCAACACCCTTCAAGGGGAAAATACCAATACATTCAAATAAATCATTTTTTATTTTTAACTAATTTTTTAATACTAGACCATTATTTAACCAGAATAAAATAAGGGAGGTTTTTAGTATTTTTGGTTATTCATTGGGTTGAGCTTGGGCCATGGATGTTCAAACATCTATAACTGAATGAGGGATTGACATAGGTGTCATGAGTTCATTCCACAGTCCTTGAGCAGTTTGGGACAATGAAATAACTCGTTGACTATGCCATCATGAGGGTGTTTGGCTAAGGACCAAGGATGCACATTTTTTCAACTAAAAGATTTCATTTCATATTTTTGAAAAATCAGTATTATTATACTCATTCTTCCATGACTCTAGAACTAAATGCTTGCTTTACCCCTAAGGTTTGATAACCAACTTGATAAAAATCTTAAGCCCATGTTATTCTCCATGTATGGGAGATAGCATATGCCTAACTTGGGGATTTTTTTTAAATTGGGTTTTCTAGCATTCAAACAAGCATTTAACACAAGCAAAGTGTGACAAACATGATATAGAACATGGAGAACTTGTATGCACAAAAAAAATGCATGGAGATGATAGATAGATGCATGAACATACTTAGGATGAACAAGCTAGAAAAAAACATTTTTATTTCATGGAACCTATTAAGCTGCTAGGAAATGTACAAGCATACCTTTGACATGTTAAGATGCATGCTTTAAACATGAGATGCAGGTGTGAATATGGAAGGAACATGGCAAGGTCACATGGACAGAGGCTGTTATGGTAATAAAAATGTAAGGGGATAGCATCTGATACTAAGAAAAACATTAAAATCCTAAACTACCCAAACCAAAGCCACAAAAATGCGTGGGAGTCCTAGGGTGGCCATAAAAGGATAAAAAGGGTTTACCAAGATGATGTTGATGACAAAATAGAAAATATAAAGATCAAGGTATAGGGGATATACCAAAAACTCAAACTTCCCTTTTTTTGGAGTAGTGGTTTTAAGCTCAATTTCTTCCTTCTCCTTGTTATTATTTAGCAAGAAAAAGATGAAAAAAAGTAGCATTTTGGTGGTATGGTTGATGGTGAGGCTTTTTAAAGATCAAAATATGTGAAAAGTTAGGTTCTTAAAGGTTTTCCAGTGGTGTTTTAGGGTAGCTACGGGAATGGAGTATGGAATCAATGAAATAGTGTTTTTGGAACCATATTTAGGGTTGAGAATGGCTTGAGGATTTATGGGGATGGGTGTAGAGTTTTCTGGGATTGCTAAAGAGTTTTTTTTATAGCTAGAAGCCTTTTTTTTCCTGAGGTAGCTTCCTTTAAGATTACCTTTTCTTTTGGTTCAGCCTTTTTTTTTTAGAAAATAATGCAAAAGGCCTCATTAATCTTTCTTCTACAATAGGGCATATCTTCAGTTGTCATGTTTAGTTAACTTCCTTCTTATTGGTTTTGCCATGCTGATCAAGGGGGCTAAAAAGCTGTGAAAGCCTATAAGCTAGAGATATGCCTGCTACCCTCTTACACCCATATATTTTATAAAAGTGACCTTTGTCATTAATTGTTTGGACTCCAAAACTTGTTTAAATCTGATCATTGGCCCAAAGTCAAGGTTTATAATGCTTTATGACAATTTGTTGGTGCTAAAACATGTTTAAATCAGGTTTTCAGAGGCTAAAAAATAGCTCTAACTAGGCAAAAATGTCTTAGTGCATCGCTACAGAACATGTTGTATCAATACACAATTCCAGAGTATCAATACAATGAGTTGTGTATTGATACTAAAAACAAAAAATTATTTCTAGTCTCAAGACTTAGAGGCTAGTATCAATACTCCATAGATTTGTATCGATACTCATGCTTGTGTATCGATACATTTCACCAAAAATTGTAATTTTAGCTACTGACAAGACTTGTATCGATACAATCATGCTAGGTACCGATACCACACCTTAGCTATCAATATTACACATGAAAATTTAAAAGTTTGGTAATGTGAAAGCTTTGTGATAGTGTTTAAGTACCCATATGACCCGTATATATCTTAGGTTCCTCAAGTTATCTTATCTTGGTCACAAAAGAAGGAAAATTGCCCTATTTTTCAATTTTTCTTTAAAGCAGTCCATAGGCATTTTATGCCTTCCCAAAAAATTGTCACCAGGCGACATCATCATGCTTAGTAGAGAGCCTATTCTTTCTTTACTGAATCATCATACTGTCTTAATATGCAACCCATTGAATTATCAAAAACTGATAGGTATAAATTTAAAGGTCTACTTAGGATTGGGGGTACAAGCATTTGAGGGCTTGAAAGGTATTGCTTTACTTTATCAAAGGCTTCTTAATATTCTCCATTCCATTCTTTGGGGTTTTTGTTTATGAAGTAGCCAAAAGATCAAGTCACATTTGTCAATCAGTTGAGATATAAATCGGGCTATATAGTTCAATCTTTCCAAAAAATTTCTCATATCGTTTAAGGTTTGAGGCGGTGGAAAGCTTTGAATGGCCCTAACCTTGTCGAGGTCTGCTTTTATTCCTTTTTCACTTACAATGAAGCCTAATAACTTGTCGAATGTGACACCAAATGTACATTTGGCAGGGTTTAACTTGAGCTGATATTTGCAAAAGCATTTGAAGAGCTTGCACAAGTTGGCTACATGTTTATTCTCTCTAAGTGACTTGGTGATCATGTAATCCACATAAAATTTGATCTTTTTATGCATAAGGTCATGAAACAATGTCACCATTGCCCTTTGATAAGTTGCCCCAACATTTTTGAGCCTAAAAGGCATCACTTTGTAGCAAAACATTCATTACATGGTCATGAAGGTGGTCTTTTCCATGTCTTCGATGGCCATTTTGATTTAGTTGTATCCCAAAAATCTATCCATGAAAGAAAAAAGTGTATTTTTGGTGATGTTGTCCACTAGGGTATTGAGATGGGGCAAAAGAAAGTTATCTTTTAGACTAGCTCAGCTCAAGTCCCTATAATCCACACATATTCAAAGCTTACCATCCTTCTTAGGGACTAGGACTATATTGGCCTACTCACTTAGGGTATTTGGAAACCTTGAGAAATCTTCCTTCAAATTGTTTCTTGACTTCTTCTTTGTTCTTTAGGAGCATCTCGAGTTTCATCCTTCTAAGCTTTTACTGCACAGGTTTATACTCGAGTTTGAGAAAAATTTATGGACTACGATATTGGTATTCAACCTAGGCACATCTTGGTAAGACCAGGCAAACATATTTGAAAACTCTTAGAGAAGGCTTATTAGTTGGTTTCGAGTTGATGGTTTTATAAAGGTTCTAACTTCCTTTCAGTCTTCTATTGTCTCAAGGTTTATGGTTTTGATGGGTTCTTTATAAGGTAAAATATGTTTTTCTTCTTATTTAATTAGTTTAAACAAATTTGAAGGTACAGGGTCCTCCTCAAAATCTTTTTGATGCTCAACCCCACTAACACAGATTGCTTGCCCAAAATTGATTTGCTGAGCCTCAATGCGGATATTCATGTCATTTTCATTTGAATACCTAGAAAATGAAAACAAAACCATATAGGCAAAAAAAATACGCAGAGGGAGGTGAAAATGGACACAATAAATGAAATGCATAATGCTCCATCATTTTCATTGGTAATACTTAATAAAAGATGCCCATACAAAGGATCCTACAATGCTCTTGGGTGAAAGCATGTGGGTTTGGTTCATGGCATTATATCGCCATGAAAAATGATAAGGCCATATATCACAAACGCGAATATATCTTGCATTTTTTGAATGTTGACGGTATTTGCCATTGCATCTTTCAAATTAGCCTATGAAATGCATTCGTCATTTCCTTTCTTCTTGATGTGACCCTCAATCAATGTCTCAAGTGCACGAGAATCTAGGCCAATCTTTTCTTAAAAGTTAGAGGGTTCAATGCCTTGCAATATATTCTATCAATCTTGGCCCTCTTGATGTTGAGCAGCGAGGCTTATTCCTCTACTATAAGGGTTAAATCCTCATAGTTGAAGGTAAAGCATCGATAAAATTGGGAAGTGGCCTGCAGCATATTAACATCTAAATGGACCTAGAGTAAAAGGGCAATGTCCCTGTATCCCTTCGTGAATGATTCCTTCTTGGTACTATCCCAACTGGTCCATATATATTTTGTATCTTGCCAGTCATTCTGATGATATCCTATTTTGATCTTTTTATGCACTATCGAGATATACTCAGGTTTTAGGATGTCCCTGTCTTCACACTATCATCATTCAAACTAGGCTTGAACTTCTTTAAGAGATTTTAACTCTGAGGTAGACTGTTGCTCCATGATAGACATCCCTTGGTAAACACTGCACCATTGGCCAATTTTCCCATAACAATGATAAGAATGAAATGATGCATGCATGCAAAAAGGAACAAAAAAAGATGACAAGTTAGCAACTGTACAAAGATATAAGAGCATAAAAAAACAAAAGCAATAAAATGAAAATGCCACATAGAAGTTTACCCTAAAAATAAATGGAATAATGCATAGAGGCGAGCAAAACAATTGGACACATCATAACGTATCTACGGTAAGACTGCCTTACACGTGGTGATGTAATACCATGTAAGGACAGGCCTAACTAAATAATGGTGACATTCATCCAACAATATCTGTATTAAGTCATCAGCGTGGTGACTTATTTTGGTTAGATTATGAACTTTTGGCATCATAGGTGTGAACATTGACTCGTCATCAGCCACTTGCTAAGGAAAGGTGAGCCCTAGAACATTATAGCATACCCTAAAGAAATGATCATAAAAATAACATGACAAAAAATGAGCGACAATGTTCACCTATCGTCACTTGGATAATATGGTATACAAGCATAAAGGTAAGAAATGTTTCCCCAAATGGCCCTATTCTTTAGGTTATTCTATCAGCGTTTCGATATGGTTTGACATCGTTTAGCTCCTAGAGTTTACTATATTGAGTTTAAGTAGATGCCTAAATAGGTATCTGAATCGCTCCTCCATCCGGTAAGGATAGCTGAGGCACCCTAATCATGGGCCTATCATGAGTTTAGTGAAATGAGTTCGACCTGGTGGATGTATTTCCCTATGCAAATACGGAGGTTCACTCATGAGAGACATAGGTAATTTCCCAGAAGGTCTTGTTATGCCTCTGCAAGGGGTTACTCATGAAGGTGAATGGTTCACTTCCTTCTAATAATTAGGATCCTAGCCTCACCATGGTGTTTGGTGGGAATCTAATGCAAAATGAAAGTGCATGGTGTGTGTCGGGAAAACTATCAAACCTTTTTTATTTTGCTCAATATTACCATACTTATTTAGATCAAAATTCATTCAAAAAGAAGGCGATCCCTAAAAATGAATTACAAAATAAAAGTATAAAGAGTAAAAGATTAGAAGGCAAAAAAAAAAGAAAGGGAATTGATCTAAATAATTATGGAAACCGAAGAACCAAGGACTAAGCAAGACATAGCTAGTCATAGGCTTAACTCTCTAAGTTTCTCCCCAGTGGAGTCGCCAAGCTGTCAACATTCCACAAGCACAACTTTTATGAACTTTGGACAATCTAAAGGGCCAAAGCATGCTCGACTTAAAAATATTTTGATGTTTGACATAAAGGAGTAAAAGACCGTCAAATGAATCGCTCATTCAACTAGTCTTGGATGCCCACCATGAAGTGACCATAAACTTGGAGTCACCACTGATCATTTTAAGTTAGGCATGATCGGATGCTTATTGAAAATAATACTAGAGATTTGTTATTTTGGGTTCAGGAGTTTGTTACATGTAGGGAAGGATTAGCACCACTACAATGCCCAAAAATCGGTACCATCTAACAATATCTTACTTAAATCTCAATTTCCTCAGTTCCATTTTTATCATTATTTAAATATAATTCCCTCTAATGTATGAAATTTTTTAAAGATATGAGTTTGGGTTTTAATGAAAATTTTATCATCTATGCACCTCGAAGAGCTGAGAAACATAGGAATTTTTGATGAAAATGATCTTCGGATTAGTTTTAAAAATCAAATATTTCATGTCTAGCACTGGAAAGATACCGACACGAGATATCATTTTGTGATTTTGAAAATGATTTTTAAAGTAGGAATACTCAAGGTCTCTATAAGAGGAAACATGTTAGTAAGATAAGAAAAAATAATAAATAAATCCACACAAAAATAAACACATAAAATACAAAAACAAGAGGGATGATCAAGAAGTATCTTGTAGTTGTCTTCGATTATTTATGAATAACTGAGAAGACAACATTAAGACTTAGTCAGATTCGATGGGAATTTGAGGAGAAAAAGGTTTCGATGACTCGAAAGGGAGAAGAGCTTGGATTTTAGAAAGAATACGAAGAGCGAGGTTGGAGTATCCCCTTAGAAGAATGGGGTTAGAGTATCCCCCAAAAAAGGATGTTTGGTATTGGATTAAGGTAAAGCGGGGTTAGAGTATCCCCTCAGAGTAATATGGTTAGAGTATCCCCGAAAAAGAAAATTCGATGCCATTTTAAGGTAAAAATAAGGTTGGAGTATCCCTTAGAGTAATAGGGTTAGAGTATCCTCAAAAATGAAAATTTGATGTCATTTTAGGTAAAAGCAGGATCAGAGTGTCCCCTCAGAGTAATGGGGTTGGAATATTCCCGAAAATGGAAATTTTTGATGCCATAAGAAAAAGGGTTATTTTTTGGATAGGGGGAGCTTTGAAAATCGGGAGCCAAAGGTTTGGCTAAAAGTTTCCTCTTTTGTTTAGCCTTGGTCCAAGTCTAAGAGGGTTTAGGTAATAGGAATAGGCCAAGTTAATCATGAGGCATTTGAACGCCTCAATAAGAGCATTTCGAAAATTGGGTTAGAAATAGAGGATAGCATTGCATCGTTTCTCTTTTTGAATTTATTTTGAGCTCATCTTGAGGCCCTGAGGAGTAAACGAGTTACCATTGGAAAGGTTGCTCGATGAGGATTAATGTAAAAATATTCCAAAAATCCTAAAAATCACTATCTAGGCAGAATTACTTTTGAATTTTAACTTGACTCAACACTGGCAACATGTACAGGGTAAAGGTATGATAGACTTTGAAAAATCATTTTAGATTCATCCAAAATTGTTAAAATGTGAATAATACATTTCTTAAAAGGGAATTTCATGAATACTATGGGAAAAATATTCAACGGATTAAAAAATGTTGTTTATTGGGCTGAAATAGCC